>APFE030705209.1:71152-176678 GCA_000404065.3 Pinus taeda | reverse complement strand
TCTTCTTCATTTATTTTTATGATATGTAATTTAACCTACTTAAAATATTAATCATTACCATACATCATTTTCCCTCCATTATTTAAAATAAAATAAAAATAATGGTCACAATAAATGTAACTCGAATGATAAATTGCAGTCGCTCTTCTCTTCTTCATTTGGGTTCCAGTTCCACTAAAAATTGATATACTAACTTCCTAGGAATACGTTTGACATGAAATAGAAATACGCAGAAGAAATTTAACCACACTGAAAATTAAAGAAAATAACCAGAATACTTAACGAATATATTTATTATATCGCACCACACTCGAAACAAGGAAGAAAGAAAAAAATTATGACATTCAACGTTTGTTTTAGTTATCAATGTGGTTAAAATTTTAGGTAAATAGGTTATTTAGTATAGATTTTAATTTAAACATGAATAATTTATTTTAGTTATAAATGTTATTGTATATTTATTTAGAAGTTTAAGTATAATAAATTATATTTTATTGAAAAATATTATTTAAAATAATTAAATTTTTTAAAGTAAGAATTATATAATTGAGGGTGATGAATATTACATGTATTTGTTTAAAATTTATAAATAATTGTTGTGTTTAAAGGCATTTTTTAGTTTAGTTAATTTTCTATTTTGTTAAGCATTTTGACTTAGTCAAAATTAACATTAAATTAAAATAATTATAAAATTATTAATAAAAGGTTTTGACATGGTCAAATTACATAAAATTTTATCAATGATTATGATTATATTATAATTGCTTACTAATTAAACTAACTTAGATCTATTTTAATTATGGATCTACCAAGTACCAAGAGGGATCAAATCTCTTGAGCTGTAAACTATTAGACTAAAAAAATATTTAATCTCTCTCAATCCTAGGTTGATTTGAAATTAAGATGAATCTAACCTAGTATAATTGAAAAATAAATATTATATGATTTTATATTAAATGATTAAAAATTTACACCATAAGAAATTGGATTCCTCTAAATATTTGATCAATCCAGAAAAATTACAATAACTATTTTTAACATACTTTTATTTACATATTTAAATGTATATGTTTTTCTTAGTTATCTAACACCATTTAACAACATATCCCCATAAGTAAATGTAAAGTACCTTGACACTCTCCTCGAAATATGCTATCTAGAACCTAGCTATTCTTGTTGCATTGAGTTTTGACAAGATAAAAAATAAAATTGAATAACATATCAGTGGTTTCATTACATGGTCTTAAGTATATAACTCAAAATTACATAATTATGTTACAATTAATATAATAATGTAATGATTTATATTTTCAAAAGGCAAGGAAGAAATTGTGAAATTAACCTATATATCATAGTAAAATGACATGATACTACTTGAGTTATCATAATGATATAATTTAAGATATACTCAATAAAATAATCTACATAATATATGATTCTATTTAATTTCATGAAAATCTAGGGAATACTATTCCAATCATATAATTTTTTTAGACATATTACATGATTTTAAATATAAAATATGTGATTTAATTATAAATTAATCATGTATATATTCAATTAATTTAAATTAAAAAACTATATAAAATATAAAAATAAAATTTTATAAAAATAGATAAAATTAATTATAAATATATAAATAAACATAAAAACCATGAAATTAGTTCAATTGAATATCACTTTGCTTATAAAATAATATGAAAACATAACTTCAAATCCCTTATGCGTAATTAAGAACAAAAAATTTATAAATAAATAAAATAATTTATTTTACCATTCTTAATAGATGCATGCCTTTTCGGAAACATCCATACATATATATATAAGAGACGTATCGAATTTCATTCATTTTTCTTAAAGAAATCCTTAAAGATCTATGCATCTTGTGTTATGGTGGAGGCTGCATATGATCTTGTAAGTCCTATCCGATTTCATTTATTGGATCATAAATGTTTTTGTACAAAATATCATTCAATTAAATATAATTTATTATGCCCCATGATAGTGTAAAAAACAACATGATAGTTATCCCTCGTTGGTACTACAGACAAATTAGGTACCATTCTATGGTGGAGAGCAGATATACTTTCCCATCAGAGACATATTGGTCTAAAGACAATTCTGTACAAAAAAACACTATTCGAAGCAGACATGCAGTGTACAACCAAACTTCGTTTGTTTTTCTTTATTAGGCCTGAGAGTATTGATATTTCAAAACAACCCTTGTTTTCCTTTAGTGCTTCCCAAACACATATGTAAAGCACCAATCAAAAGATATATAATTAACATATGTAAAGCACCAATCAAAAGATATATAATTAATATATTATGTGTCATGATGATCTCCAACAACGGGACGGTTCAATGATATATGTATCTACTGAAAAAAATTCAAGTTTAGCCAACAATATTCTTAAAATGCTTAACAACAGAGATCGAAAACAATATATACCTGTAATAATTCAACAACAGAGATCAAAAAGCTTAAATAACAATATTCCTCAAATGCTTCAACAAAACAATATATGTACTTAATAAAAAAGAAAATCTTAGACAACAATAATCATATAAAGATTAAACAACAGAGATCGAAAAGCTTAAATAAAAATGTTCCTCAAAAGCTTCAACAACATGGATCCCAATAAAAAGGTTGTACCCGTGCTTCCACCATCAAATGGCTAGCATCTTGAGTTATCGATGATAATGTAACAGAGAAACAAAATTTTATAAGGTAACATATAAACAAAATTTTATAAAGCAAATAAAGGGTGAAATAATAAATGGAAATAATATTAAAAAATAAATGGTAAATATTTAATTTAATATTAAAAATATTAATTAAAAAAAAATAAATAATTTTATATTTTTAAAAATTGTTTTTGTTTGGTTAAAAGTTGGTCATCTAAAGAAATAAGTCAATAGCTAAGAATTAAGAGGCTATTGCAAGTAAATCTTATTTCTTTATGGATCACACGATAATTTCACATGGTGTGGTTTTCCCAGAATAATAGTGATCAATCAACGGGTGATTGACAACAAATATAACAGATTTTGCCAATCTCTCTCTCTCCTCTCTCTCTCTCTCTCTCTCTCGCTATATATATATATATATTATATATATTACTTCTTTGGTATAAAAGATTTAATACATGAAGTTATACGTTTGTAAGTTATTAATGATATCGAAATTAAACTAATGTTATCTTTTATAAGTCCACAACTAATTTAATTGTTGTAAATTCAAAAATAATATATAGAAAATAGCCATTCCAATCACATTCATCTAGAAACAATTAGGACTCAATACCTTTTTTTATATTTAAGATGTAATACCTCTATTTGCATTTTATTAGTGTATTGGTAAAACTTAACTAGATTATAGCTTATGATACATTTCAAAATTCCATAAATGTAATGAACAAAATAAAATCAAACAATTGATTTTTTCATATTCAAAATATTCAAAAAACTACAATCCTAGGAAAAATATCTACTAATATCTGCAGCTTGTTTAAAAAGACTTTATTCCAAACACCTACAATCCCAATAAAAATATTTACTAACATCTGCAACTTGTTCAAAGATTCACTTTTCCTCTTATTCAGGTAACCAACAATGTCTATTGTGAGAAATGCCTCCCACAATTAAAGAAACCCTAAATGCTTCTACACGTCATATGACCTTTGGTATATTTCTCTCTTTGACCATTAGGATATTTCTCTCTTATAGTGAGGGGAAGACGAGCCAACTCTTGGGATATTTTTTCTTTCTAAATCTCTATATGTATATGTTAATGTTAATTGAAATATGTTGGCTTTGATGTCCACAAAGGTGGCGTAATCAAATTGAACATGACAAAAGAAAATGAACTATGAATTTGACACATTCATTCCTTCCTTTTGATGTTCGTTGTCCCGTTGGTTGAGCTCAAGTGAACCAAACTATAAAACAACTTGAAATAATCATTTTATTCCTTTCGACTAGTTCTTTGTCACTAAAGCCCTTGTTTTTTACCTTTTAATGGTGGTTCTTGTGGTGCTTGTGCATTCCTTATAGTTGAGGCATGGATATTTCAAGAGGGCCCCTTTCCATACAAGTGGTTCACAAGTGTGAATCGGTCCATTGGCATAAGCCTTAGAAAAACATAAAAGAGTGAACTCACCTCATGCTTCCACTATATCTTCAAATGTGGTGTCATACATATATAAGCACTTTGAAGGGGGTTATGAGGCCATTTATTACAACATGGACATGAATTTCCTTCAACTACAATTCAAATCCAACGATTGAAACCAAAGTTGCACTTTGTTATATCAATTCGCTAAGCTGTTCTACAAGTGAATTTGATATTGAATTTGACAACATTTTAGTTCTTTGAAGTTAATCTAAAACAAAATTGGGAGTTGATATTCAATTGGATACTTTTTTAGATGCTAATATATATCTCTATATTTGGAAATAGTAGCGACTCAAGATCTACTGAAATATTATCCATCCCCTTGAGAAGGCATAATGAAAAAAGAGTGCACTAGGGCATGATGTTTAAGGCATTGCTCATGACTTGCACTAAATGTTAAGCCTGATTTAATCTAAACATACAAAAGACCTTTAACATTTAGAGGTTGTGTCAAAATAATTTTTATCACAAAAAGTGATGGGTGGAAAAATGAATTTTATTGTTTTTATTGTTGGTCTCATACTAAGTGGAAAAGAGAATTATCTAGAATACTCAAGGAAAATTGAGTGTACATTGATCTTCAATGACTTTTGTGATGTCATTTATGATAGCCATATTAAACTTATGAAAATGACAACAAATAAAGAAACATTTTTTTTTTTATTGCTACTTGCATAAGTGAAAATGTGAGTCAGCGTATTAGGTCTATTAAAAAAATTTGGACTCATTCGAAGAAGTTGAAATATGTATATGATTTATATTTGAATTCAATAAATGAAGCTAATTCATTTTTTGATGAAACTCTTCATCTTTGGAATGAGAGATAATGATATCATGGCTTAATCTTCCAAAATTAAAGGCATCATGCATTATGTTGATGCTATTGGTGTGAATATAGACATTTTTCTCATAAACTTCATTGAGGCTCTCTACCCCTCTACCCCATGTTCTCACTATCTTGAGTCACTTCAAGCTAGTGGACAACTAAGATCTCTTAGATTTAATTAACTCCTTGTTGGAGAAAAGTGTAGAATGTGAAAGGGATTCTTCGAAGAAGACAAGTCAATCCAATAGAAGAATTGTTTTCCTTGCTAAAAATTGAAAGAATCAATCACATGATTCTACTGGAGCATATTGAATTTTGGAGGTAGTGGGTAGGAAAATCAAAGCCAAATGTCTAATTTTTACTATGTTTATTGTAGTAAGAACTAGTATTAAACAAAAACATGCAGAATATCATGGGATAAGATTAAAGAGAAATAAGAACACAGGGAAGACAAAGGTGAAACCTCTAAATCAACTCATTTGGTTTTTTTCTCATTAAAATATTGACATAAACAAATATTTATTGAAAACTTAGTTTGAGTATGAGAGAGATGCCCTATTGCTTAACATCTGGTCTACTTGGGCTACTTGCGTTATGAATTTTTTAAAATATTTTCTGAAGAATTGAATGATAATATAAATGATGAAGTGTATTTTGTAAATAAATCCAATTTCCAATTTGCAATATTTGTAACTATCATGGTCAAATTACATGGATTCTCCTATTTCAATTTTTTATGATTTCAGTTGTGAAAAACATACGGTTTCTTGTTCACAATTGACAATAAGCCCATTCCATTCTCATATGTCGATGGAAAATTTGAAATGAGGAGGAACATAGACTTGCAATATTTGGAACTATCATGTTCAAATTACATGGATTCTCATATTTTAATTTTTTATGATTTGAGTTGTGAAAAACTTACGGTCTCTTGTTCACATTTGACAACGGGCCCATTCCATTTACATAGGTCGATGGAAAATTTGAAATGAGGAGGAACATAGTCTTCCTAATGAGATGGGATGATGGCAAATTGTTGAAATTGGAGGGCACATAATTATACACATGTTTCTCACTCTGCTAAAAGTACATTGGCTTCTGGTATTTTGTGGTATACTGGATTTGTCTTGCAGTCAGACCCATGATGTCTGAAATTGACAAGCTAGCGGCTGGGCCATCCTATTTCCGAACGACTTGAACGTGTATAACACGCAATGGACCTCTGCTCGATACTTCTGATTGCCCATCTTGATTTTTTTCTATATTTTAAACCTCAAAATTATGTAGAAAACACTGACCATCCATCCATCTGTGAAAGATTGCAGCTGTGAAATATAATGGATTTCTATTTCATTGACTTTATATTTGAAACCCCGGCCTGGAATTCTGGAGGTTGCAGCGATCCCGGAATGTAGCATAGGCAACCTGGCAGACATCGTATTTGAGCTTTTTAGCCCCCAGGCTTTTCCAAAACACGATCCAAGGGTTCACGTTGGGATTATCATCTTTATTTACCAGAACAGACGCGGATTCAACACTATCCCACACTCCTAACCCTATTATCTGCTTCCCGTCCAGAGACACATAGAAGGCAGAAGATAATATACCCTTGAGCCGAACGAAGTAGGACTTGAGTATGGCCAGGCATCTGTACGAAATCATATCCTGCATCTTCGAGCTTGATGTGTAGATTCTTCTGAGGCTAACAATGTCTCCCAGGGATAACCGAGCAAAGGGAACCCCTCTGCTTATTTCCCGTGAAGTCAGCCGGAACCAACCGGAGTCCACTATTTTGACTGCGCTGGTCATCCCCTTTGTGAATGCTGCTGCCTGATTATCATAACAAATCAATTAGTCAGGGCCTAATTTTTTTTCATCCGATAAAATGCTAAACTTATAAAATGTTAAGCTTAGATTTATTGCAGATTTCAGAAATCTAAAATTAATCTAAGAAAATTACCTCAGGTAGATTCAACCAAAGCCCATTGGCACTGGATTCCCCTTTCGAGATGGCAAACACAGCAACCTGCACATACAATATAATTAATTAGTAGAAGGCCGTCTCTGATCTGAAAACTAAATTCCTCTAAATCTACCAAGGGTTAAATGGTATCAAATCTCTTCATACGTAAACCTTCTTAGAATGCTAGATCAAATTTGTTGTTCGCATACACATACCCATGATTGCTCGAGGTTCTTCAGAATGGCGACGTCAATGTTGTTTCCTTTTTCTAGCAGAGCGGCCACTCTGGCCATGTGGGTAACCGCGTCCTGAATGTCGCAGCCATGTTGAAGCTCGTATATGGCAAATGAAATCCACATTCTGCTTTGAGATTGGGTCTGCTGCGGCTGGTTACAGGGGAGTCATCATTTTGGTTCTTGGACGGGAGGGGATGATCTGTGGTACGCTAGATCTGTTTATATGGAAATGTCAATGGCAGGGTGTGTGCTGCGTTGGCGACCATCATCGGCGCGACTGGATCCATCACTTGACGCATGATGCCATCTCCGACCACGGCAAATAGTTTGAATGTAGTGAAAATAAAGATCCCACATTGGTCGTATAAATTTGATTTTTCTAACCCTAATCTGCGGACAACAGAAGAATCGAACGAGTCCACGTTGATCCTAAGGATTATAATACAGGGTAAGTGGAGGTAAGGGGGCCAAACTTAATCATACTTCCAGGTGCAATTGAGGATAACGGGACCACCATTACTCAATCATCATTGATGAATGTATTTATGGAAAAGTAGCGTTAACTTATAGGGAATTTAAAATCGAAAATAATAAACATATTATTTTTAGCGGGAATAATGGACGACCTTTATTCAATCGTTTTGAGTGCTAGGGATTAGCGGTTGGTAGTGAGCTGTTTTAATGTAATGAGCGTTAGGGATGAGCGGTTGGTATTGGGCTGTTTCAATGTAATGTTTATGCATAGTAATTTTACATTTCAAGATTTCATTATTTAAATAATCTGAAAGATAGAGATAAAAAAATAGTAGCATGTTTAAATTATGTTGTGTAAAAATTAGTAGCATGTTTAAATTATTTTTTGCAATGTACAATAAAATTTAATAATAAAATTTAAAATTATTGAAAACAAATATATTATATTAATAAATTAAATTATTTTAATTTTATAAATAGTTTGAAAGATAAGATAAAAAATAGTAGCATGTTTAAATTACATTTTGCAATGCACAATAGAATTTAATAACAAAATTTAAAGGCATTGAAAACGAACAACTTATATTAATAAATTTGATGAATATAATTATGATGAAGTACATAGGATAAGAATTGAAAACTTCAAGTATTATATATATTTTAAATGGGATAATTGGACCATCCTCACTCAATCATTGAGAGTGATCATGTTGTGGGGTATTTGGCTACTTTAATGTAGTAATGTGGTATTTATATAAAGTTATTTTATATTTTAAAATTTTAGAATAATGGTGTGATTGTTTAAATAGTTAGAAAAATAAGATAAAAAATTATAACAAGTTTAAATTATGTTTTGTAATATATAATAAAATTTCAATAATGAAATTTAAAAGGGTTGAAAAGAAACAATATATATTAATTGTTATGAGACTAATGTATTTATATAAAGTAAAAGAACTAAAGGAAATTTAAAATTGAAAATATTAAATATATTTAAAATCTAGAAAATATATGAATCTTTTATTTTGAAAGGTTAAAGTTTTAATATGAAATTTAAAGGGATTGAAAACAAATGATTTATATTAATTATTATGAAATAATGTATTTATAAGGAAAGTATATATGACCAAAGTGTTTTTAAATTTGAAATTAATAAATATATTTAATTTATAGAAGAATATGAATTTTTTATTTTGAAAGTTAGACGGATATAAAAATATCTAAACCTTTTTTTTTTAATTTATTAATTTTTTTTTTTTAATATTCATTATTCTAAGATACAAATAAATCTCATATACCAATTCAATATCTCATCTAATAATAATTCCTAAAATTATTTATTATTATTTTAAAAAAAAAATTATTTTATATTCAATTTTTTTAATAATATAATAACCAGATGTATGAAAATAATTATTTATAAATAACTTATGTCATAATTAGGTTTGGAAAAAAATATTATAAATAAATGTAAGATTCAAGTACATTCCATTAATTTTATAAATTCATATAACATTGGAGTTAGCTCCACTAAGTATACTTTGCTAACTTTTCAACTTCTAAGTATTCTCTTCTAGTTAGGGTTGTGCTTTCAATTTATGTTATATGTTGTTATGTCAAAACATGTAAACAACAAGGAGCAACTGTAAGCACTATTGAAAACATCTCTTTAGAGTTTTAAACTATTCTCTCTTTAAAATTTGCAATTATGCATATTTTCATAAATATTGCTTAATGCATTAAGGTTGTGGATATAAACTCTACTTGCTACAAATTGCTAGGTGTAAATAGACACGAGGTCATAGCTTACAAGAAATAAGAATCTACATTAAGGTTGTGGATAGAAGCTCTACTTGCTACAAATTTCTAGGTGTAAATAGACACGAGGTCATAGCTTACAAGAAATAAGAATCTTGTAATGTAACATTGGATATGGAAAATGTATGTGTATATTCATGCATACATATTAATTCAAACAAAACTACAGGTGTATCTAATACATGTCATCACATGTGTTGGAAAAAGACTATTTTCCATCCAATTAGGCCAACCCTAACATAATTTCTTATAGCTTTAAAGGTTAGAATCTTAACACGTCAATATTATTTAATGTAAAAAATTTCATATGCAGTAAGTTTTCTAGTTCACAAGCATGCTCTAATGCATGTACCCATCTATTGCAATATTTTGTGCTTGATAAGATGGACACTCATATTCAATTCAATTGTGTTCGTACATATTTCAACATCTTATGTGCCAATTTTTAGTATTGCATGTACCATGCATACCCATTAACTTGAAAATTGTAATAGGAGCATGATTGATTTTATAGAGATATTATGGCACACCCACAACATAAAAGTGAAAAAAAAAACAAAACTTAAAAATCTTAAAAAATTAAAATTTAATCTTTGTAAATAAAATTTAGTATTATAAATACAATACTTACTAAAAATTGTGCATTCTCATTTTATCTCACCATATTTTGCACAAAACAATTCAATAAACTCAGAGGAAATAGAAAAACAAACAAACTTAGTTCTTATCTCACTCGCAATTATTGCATTTAAATAAAACCAATACCTCCCAACCATAAATAAAACTTGGCCCTACGTTAACTCATTTCAGATACCTAAACATACATAAGCAACATTTCCGGGAAATATAGTTGGTTTCAAAGTTGATTAAGAATGGGCATACATATTATACTTAGGGTTTGTGGAAACGGAGATACGCGTTAACTATGTTTGTTAGGTTCGGTGAGATAATGACTCGAAATTTAAGAAATGATGTTATAAAATCGTGTTCGATATTTTTCCTAACCAAAAAGTAAACCTCGTTGACTTTACACTCAATCACATGAAAAATGTAAACATCATGTGAAAATAGCATGAAAAAATCACATGTTAAAATGTAAACGTGATCTGAAAATGGCCTGAAAAGCAAATAATACTGGCCTTTACTGTCTGGTTTCAAATGAATAAGTTTATCTAAGCCTTGCTTTTCCCAGCAATAAAGTACTTTACTATTTAACGTGAGGAATGCATAGGGATTTCGATATAATAATTCATTTTCAATTTAAAAAAAATAGGAATAATCGATGAAGATATTTTATGAAGTTAAGGTCTTATAATTAAGATTATAATTTAAGGTTTAGTTTCTAATTATATAATTGTGAAGTCAGAACTATTTATTATTATATGATTTATGAGGTTAGAACTATTTATTATTATATGATTTATTAAGATGGTTAATTATAATTTGTTATTTTGTTAGTTTAACATGTGAGTTAGAATTTAGAATTTTATGTAGATATATTATTTAATTTAAGTTTAAATCAAGTGTTTTGGTTATAAATATTATTTTATTTTTATTTTTATTTGAAAGTCTAATTATAAATGTTATTTATTTTTTATTTGAAGTTTAAAAAATATATAATTATATTTAAAAATATATTATTAAAGTAATTAAATAATTTTTCAAAGTTATTAATATAATTAAGGGATAAATATTATATGATTTTATTGAAAATTATAAATAATTATGTTGTTTGAGATTCTCGGACTACTACTTAAACGGGATATAGATTTTACTATCGAGTTCGTACCAGGGGCAGCCCTAGTATCCCAAGCGCCCTACAAAATGAGTACACCTGAGTTGACAGAGTTAAAAATGCAATTATAGGAACTGTTAGACAAAAACTATATCCGCCCTAGTGTGTCCCCTTGGGGAGCTCTAGTGTTGTTTGTTAAGAAAAAGGATGGGACCCTTCACATGTGCATAGATTATCGCTAGTTGAACAAGCTGACAATCAAAAATAAGTATCTTCTACCCCAGATTGATGAGCTTTTCGACCAAGTGAAAGGTGCAACAGTATCTTCTAAGATCAATTTGCAATCATGGTATCACCAAATCAGGATTAAGGAAGAAGACACAACTAAAACAACTTTTAGAACAAGGTATGCACATTATGAGTTTGTGGTGCTACCCTTTGGGTTAACCAATGCCCCCGCAACTTTTATGTGCTTAATGAATATCATATTCCATCAATATTTGAACATATTTGTGTTGATATTTATTGATGACATATTGATATATTTCCGCACTATGGAAGAGCGTAAGGAGCATCTTAGACTAGTGTTGCAAACCCTCCACAAACACCAGTTATATGCCAAGTTCAGCAAGTGTGACTTCTTCAAGGAAGAAATATAGTATTTGGGCCATATAATCACAAAGGAAGGGATCGTGGTAGATCGCGAAAAGATAAAGACCATAATGGAGTGGCCCGTACTAAAGGATGTAGCGAAAATTAGATCCTTTATGGGATTAGCCGGCTATTACAAATAATTTGTAGAGGGATTCTCAAGAGTAGCATATCCTATCACTTCTTTATAGAAAAAAGGAAGAACATTGAAATGGACCCCGGAATGCCAAAGAAGTTTTCAGCAGCTTAAACATCTGCTCACCACCGCACCCATTTTGAGCATCGTTGATCCTAATAAGGACTATGTGGTGTGCACTGACGCCAGCAAGGAAGGTGTAGGAGGCGTGTTCATGCAAGAAGGGAGGGTAATTACTTACAAGTCAAGGAAACTAAAGGAGCATGAGTAGAAATATTCTGCTTATGACTTAGAATTGGTAGCTGTCATATACGCCTTGAAGATGTGGCCACATTATCTTATGGGAAGAAATTTTTTATTATTGACAGACCACCACAGTCTGACCAATTATTTTAGCCAGCCCACTTTAAATGTTAGGCAAGCACGGTGGGTGGATTTCCTAAGTGATTTTGACTTTGAAATCAAACATTTGAAGGGGAAAGAGAACCGAGTGGCAGACACTTTGAGTCGGAAATTACAGTGTTTATATGAAATCTCCTATAGCAAATGGAAAAGCCCCTTCGAGGAGATGATTAGAAAAGCAGTAGAGAAAGATACTATATACCAGCAAATAAAACAGCAAGTACAGTAGTTTACCAGCGAGGAAAATCAATAAGGCTATGAGGTGGATGATGCTGGAATGGTATACTACAAGAAGAGGCTATATGTGCCCAATCAAAACAGCATCAAAAATTTAATTTTGGATGAATTTCATATCAGTCACTATGCTAGACACCCAGGATATCAGAAAATGATCGCTGCGCTTCGAAAAGAATACTACTCGTTAGGTATGAAGAATAATGTGGCCGTGTATTTGGCATGGTGCTTGGAGTGCCAACAAATTAAGGTGGAGCATCAACACCCGACAGGGTTATTGCAACCATTGCCCATTCCGGAATGGAAGTGGGAAACCATTTATATGGATTTTATAACAGGACTGCCTAAGACAAAGAAGAATAGCGATTCTATTGTGGTGGTGATAGACAAATTGAGTAAAGAAGCACATTTTATACCTGTGCAATCCACCTACAGAGCTTTACAAATTACCCATATTTTCAGTACAACATATCACCCCCAGACCGACGGACAAACAGAACGGGTAAACCAGGTGGTGGAAGACATGTTAAGGGCATATGTAATGCAACAACCAACTAAGTGGGAGGAGTATTTGCACTTGGTTGAGTTTGCATACAATAATGGCCATCATACATCATTACAAATGAGCCCCTTTGAGGTTTTGTATGGGTGGAAGTGCTGCACACCCTCAAGCTAGGGTGGACCAGAAGACAAATTAATGTTAGGGTTGGAAATGCTTAAAGAAATGGAGGAGATGGTCAAAAAGGTACGGTCTAATTTAAAAGCCGCTCAGGATAGGCAAAAGAACTTTGCTGACCAGAAAAGAAGGTTTAAAGAATACCAAGTCAGTGATCATGTGTATGTGAGAATTCAAGCCAAAAGGAGCACATTGAAATGGAGCGGGTGTACCAAGTTGGCACCTCGATATTTTGGACCATTCCAGGTCTTAGCAAGAATTGGGCTGGTGGCTTACCAACTCGCACTCCCAAGTCACATCCGAGTCCACAGTCTCTTCCATGTCTCTGTATTTAAAAATATATATTTATGATCCTAAACATGTAATCAGATTGCAAGATGTACAGGTGAGAATTATTTTTGGTAGACCAGTTTAAAAGTTTTCTTTCAAAGAAACTAATTTAGGATACTGCATGTGCAGGTCGAATCGGAAGGAGAAATCTTGGTCGAGCCGTTGTACATTCTCGACCAAAGAGAAGTATTGTTGCGGAAGCAAGCTATTACACAAGTTAAAGTGCAGTGGCAGCACTTTGGGCCTGATGAGGCCACCTAGGAAGATGAAGAGCTCATGAAAAAAGCTTACCCAGGGTTGTTCATGATCATCTGACATCGGGACGATGTCCAACATCAGGAGGGGCAGATGTAATGCCTCGGGAAAATGTAAATATTTGGCTTTATTGTGGTAAAAGATAAACTGCATATGACATTATTGTTGTTTAAAAGTTAATAATATTTTATTATCTTCTTTTAAAAAAATATATAATAAATGTTTCTTTGAAGTGCCAGCAACTTCTTGAGAAGAAAGTTGGGGAAAGAAGGTTGTTGTAACTACAACCCTAACTACCTCCCCTAACTGGAAGGGCTTGCAGAGAAAAGGAAGAAGGGGGAGGCAAAAATCTGTGTTGTAAGGATAGACTGAGAGAGAAAGAAAAAGAAACAAAAGGCTAAGTCTGGGGATGACCAGATAGCCAAGAACTTGGTGCAATTATTTTGCTAAGGACAGTGGTCCTGCAAGAGAGTAAGGGGGGATATTCTAGTCCTAAAAGATGAATCTCAAGGTTGGGTGGCAAAATAGAAGCGGAAGACAAAGGAAAGACCCAGCTTCTAGAGTGCTTTGCGAGTCATAGTAGTTCAGAGAACCGAGGTGAACAGTTCTGTTGAATAATGAATTCAACATCAAAATAAAAGGTAGTAGAAATACTAACTATTGTGTATGATTAAGCTTTGTTTCATTGATAGGGAAAAAAAAAAAAAAAAAATATGTAGCTGAAACCCTCTAGTACATATTTGACTCTTAAATACAACATAAATTGATTATTGAAACTCAGCTCTCAAAGAAACAAGAAAAGAAAATATAGGGGCAAGTATATAAACCCTCTTAAGTTCTAGAAAGGCATGTGAGTGGATGCTAATCGTAGTGAAATTGTAGGGTTCATAAAGATTCTGGACCGCACATAACCTTGGCATGAGGGAAGAGTGACCCCTAGGGTATGGTAGATATATAACATAGAAAAACATTACCAATTTGCCGACCAAAACCCTAGCCGAGTAAATATAAATCGAGACTGCAATCAAAGATTTCATGCTCGGGAAACGAATAATAAATATGGAATAGGATTTTACCTATTAACTATAGTAGGAATGATGAGGGTAAAACCCGAAATGATATGGGTCTATAGTTTTGTTGCGTGTGGGCAATAACCTGGGGTTGGGTCTGGTGTTGCAATGCCTGTTATATAAATATTTCATTTACAAAACAACAAATTGGAACCCAGGTAAATCACATATATCCACGGCATAAGATGCGTGGGAAACTTTCCTCCTTACGATGCACCCGAGGCCAGACCACAGAAAGTTGGATAGGAGTATACACGGTATCGTGCAAGCAAGCCTATCAAGGGATATGTTGCCAAAACAGACCTCCCAAACCCTACGGGAAGGGATTTCACCACAGTCAAATAATTTAAGTAAATTACATGCAAGATTTAGCTATCCAAATGTATACATGGAAACAGTAAGAAAATAGTATGGAACATAATCATACAATACCGAGACAAGAATTATTGATAGATAGCATTGAACTGATTCTAAATCTTGTTTAACCATTAAAAAAAAACAAATGAAAATCCAGGCAAGGGCTGTTATGTGCACATATTCAAACATCTGAAGAGGAAGTGAAAATTGGTAAACATTTCATTATATTATACAACTGAATGTAACATGGGAATGACAACCCTTCAGCAGTGAGCTATAAAGCTTAAAGAGGCATGCAACGCATATTAAACAGAGTGAATAAGCTTAAATCAATACATTGTGAATAGCTTCATTCAGGTTTCCCCTGAGGAAAGCTTCTCAGTACATTTCCAGCTCACAAATAACAACCCAATAAGCCACAGGATAAACCTTGACAGTTTTGTTTTAAAAAGAATTATTACATAAAGATAACAGACCAATTTTTATTTCAAACTCAGGGCTAGCAAGACCCAAAACCCTCTACCCGAGTAAGGGTATAAGTCTCGAACCCTACAGCTCTCGGCTGTGTACCAAAAATAGTAAAAGTCGACAAAATTAGATTCATAACATCAGCAGAGCCAAGCTCAGTCGATGAATAGCTAACCAGAGACAATCTCTTACCCGGGAATCTTGAGTGATGAAGACTGGCAAGATGCCTACTCCACAGCCATGCCTGAGAGTCCTAGATTCCTGAGGAGAACCTTGCAACCAGAAAGCGCCACATTAACACTTGCTAGCTGGAAGTTGTGGGAAATGTTTAACAACAAAAAATAGATTTAGAGAGGCCAGAAGTAATAAAATTACAACCGACATCCTTACCTGGTTTCTGGGATGTGATAAGGACGTCATACCCCTGCATATGGAGGCTTCCTAACTCGTCCAAGGCCTAGAATGACAGGTAGAGCAGACCCCATAGAGAAACAAGGTGGAGAGACGAATCCAGCGCCAAATGGCAGAAATGAAAATGCAACCAGGTAACCGAGAACTGGATAGACCAACCTCGAAAAAGCTGAACTGTTGGATCATCAACCAGCCCATCCTCCGTCGATGTGGCGAAAGGCTCAAGGTGAGAGACCGTGGAGAGAAGGGTCTGCTCGTGCCACGTAGAGGGCAGAGCAGTAAAAGTTCAACAACATAAACCCTCTTTACAGCTTATCCTTTTCTTATTAAATGAAATAGCCAAGTGTAATATAAAGTCGTCGAATGTACAGATATGACAATAGGTGTCGAGTTTCCCAAAGTACGAGGAGAGTTATGATAGGCGGTCCTCGTGGTACCAGGCCTTTAACAACACCATGAAACAATATCCCATTTGCTGGAAAATCTATTATTAACCAGAGTGGTGAGGACAGTCAGAAGGTTAACCGACGTAATAGTTGTCCATAATAATGTTTAAACAAAACAAATTTACTATTGGAATTTTCTTTTGTATTGACACGATGTAGAGTGTTAGGAGACATGATAAGAGGCATCTTCCAATTTAAAATGGAAGATATGTTATAATATCCTATTATGTTATATTAAATTTTATGGCTTAGTCAAATTACATCAAAGAAAAAATTAAGATAAAATGAAATTTAAAATAAATGATAATTAGAATTAGTAATAAAACATTTTTATTCAGTCAAATTGCATAATAATACAATAAAATAAAATACAAAAATTAAATAATTATTAATTATATTAAAATTAAATCAACCTAAAATCTATTTTAATTCTGAATTTGCATAGTCTAATTTATAGATGGAATAACCTTTTGTCACACTCCACGGTAATACACCATAAAAAAAATAAATTTATGACAACCTTTACTACCTAAACCTTACCCAACCCACCACACAATGACCATATTCTAAATATGAACATATACATAAGCTTGACATTGGTAATATAAACACATATATATACGTAATGCATCGGATTAAAGCATTAACCGTGCTGCAATGATTCACATGTATTATGCCAATACCTAACTTACGGTTCAGGGCTCATTGATGACTCTTAACATGGTTTGAGGTCAACGGAATCATGGCGATCCATTCAACCTTTCCGACTGGGTTCCGGTGCCAGATGTGGTCAGAGTACTAAATGTCTTCCTCCTACCTTGGCCAGGTGGCCACCGCCGTGCAAAGGCCATGTGAAGCCTTGGGGAGGTCGCCGGACTTGCGCGCCAAAACATTGAACAAAGGAACGGTCAGGATCTGCTGCAAGGATCCAAGGGTTGGTATTGGCCTAGGGTTTATCGGTCCCATTTATACCGCCGAGTCACTTGATACAGGTTCATTTGCATTTGGGAGAAGGGCCGAACCCTCGCTCCATTCTGACACTCCACCCTGCAACACTTGCCTCGTCTCGGCAGCTATCTCAGGTAACCACAACGATAACCCGCTGTTACATTGAACTCTGTCAGCTATCATTTGTTGAATATCACACAGTGCATTACTTGTCAGGTTGTCTTGCCTATGTTTTATGTCGTTCCTGGTTACTCTAGATGTGTTTCTCATGTGCAGGTTACAGGTTCTCATCCCTCCTTCCACCATAGAGAAGAATGTTACAGCCGAGGCTTGTCCAGGTATTATCTACACATGAACAGTTCAGTGCATAGGTTAATATGTTAGGCGGTTGTATCTGGAAGCTTTCGTGTATTTCCTTTCGTCCTGAAGGGTTCCTCATGGCATTCCTTATGTATTGATTCAGGGCTTTTCCTCTGCGGCTAAACCTTGGCTAGGGTACGAGGTCAGCTTCCCCATGCCGATACCTACGTCCTTCTCTGGTTACAGTTTAGTATTGTGATTTATTTGGCACATTGTATGTTTAAATCAATGGTTTCACGGTTTCCTTGCCAGAACCGGAACAGTTCGACTCAGGAAGGAATGCTCATCTCTTCTGAGTCCTCTTATTTCCAGAATGTTTACTGATTAATTTTGTGTTTAAGCGAGATCGTGAGTCTATTTTTTCCGGCTCTCTGCTCTTTGACAATTAAACTGTTATAATACTCGTAAGGGTTATTTCACTTCGATGCTGATGTATGATTTTCCTTGTTTTCCTGGGGAATGCAATATACAGGTCCTCATTATCTGGTTAGTTAATCTACGGCTTGTTTTCTGCCTTACATGGGTGTTTGATTTCAAATGATACATGCTCGTCTTGTTTACCGTTATATATATATTTCCTCGGTTTAACAGGGCCGAGTCATACCCCTTTTGAGGGTTTCGTTTCCAACATCCCTTTGCTAACTTGCAAGGGTGTGACTGTATGTGGCGGTTCAGCGGCCGTTTCCATGACAGTTTTATAATACCATATTTGATATTATTTGTTATGTTCTGTAATGAGGCCATGATGGTTTACCTATTCATGTTTATACATATGCAAATCGAGGCCAACCCGGGGTACAGGCCCGACGGTTCCACCTGAACTCGCCTCACCTATTCTGTCTTGTGTTGCTTGTTTCGATATACTCCTACGTCTGTTCCAGCGATACGATTAATTTGTGCATTGTTCTGGTGTTTCATATGGTCATTACATTGTAAATGGGTACAGAAACCCTCTCGCAGTTTCTGGGTGATTGAACGGTTAAACTATATGGAAACCCTCTCACGGTTATATGTCTTTAAATGATTGTTTGCATAGAAACCCTCTCACGGTTTATTTAATCATTTTAACATTGTTTATTTAGAAACCCTTCCACGGGTGTATGGCATTGTATTAATAATCTGTGTAAAAACCCTCTCACGAGTTAACAGGGTCCTGTACGGCCACCACACACTCACGTACTCTTGGTATATGAATATAATCTTTCTGAGTTATTATATCGTTGCTATGCTTGACTTTACACTCGGAATGAGCACTAGTTTTCTATATAACTATATGCATCGCTTATATACAGTTATCATGCAATGTTCTTTCCACAGTTATCTAGCATCATTTTATTACAGGTATCATGCATTGAACTCTACACAGTTTTCCATGCATAGAATGTACCAGATATTCCCTATCGGGTTGACTAGTCAGTTCCTAGGCACATTTAGACACTGGTTAGGACATTATGGATAAGCTGTATCATCTAGTTAACAACAGAACTCAGGTACAGCCATACCTTCATTTCACATATCCAGCACATTAATACAGCAATCCAGTTCAGGTGAAAAACACATACCTGTTTCAATAGGCACCAGCGTTATAGCTCCAGAAGTTCACCTGCAATCTACAAGCTTGCTCTTATCCACCCAACCATGAGATCCATTGATACATTGGATTCTCCCCCCGAGCTGTCTTGCAGGCCTGCAGCCCTCAACAAGACACTTGCACAGTTGTGCTAGGGTTATCTGGTCCTCACCAGACTTAACCCTGTCTTTCTTTTCTTTCAATTTTCTCTCCCTCTCTGTCCCCAACAGACCAGGGATTTTCCCTCCCAGGAACTTTTCCTGGCTGAGGGGTTAGTTTTGTTTTCAGTTTTTATAACTGTTTCTTTTTCAAATCCTCCCTTAGGAGACTGCCAGCATTTCTCTAGAATATATTCCATTTCATAAATAAACAATATCTTTTAACAAAAAGTAATATTAGCAGTTCACACTAATTTCTTACCATGGTAACTTTCAAAATTACAAGTTTTTACGAGGTCATTACATCTCCCCCCCTGGGATTGGACATCGTCCCGATGTCTATTCCCTTTAAATAAATATGGGTACACTTTTCTCATAAGCTCCTCGTCTTCCCACGTAGCCTCTTCAGGTCCATAGTGCTGCCACAGCACTTTAATTTGCGTAATAACCCGTTTCCGCAGCCGCACTTCTCTCCGGTCGAGAATGCTCTGTGGTTCGACCAGAACCTCGCCTTCCGGTTCGACCTGCAGCCAATCAAAATCCTTAATCAGTTTCCACTGAGTATATTCACATGTTCAAACAACGAGGTTAATTCTTACCCGAACATCTTTCCATTGGATCACATGTTTGGGATCGTATACATATTTCTTTATAACAGAGACGTGAAACACGTTGTGAATTCTAATATGGCTTGGCAAGGCGAGTTGGTAAGCCATCGGCCCCACTCTAGCCAAGATCTGAAAAGGACCAAAGTAGCGAGGAGCCAGCTTGGCGCATCTGCTCCATTGCAAGGTGCTCTTTCTGGCTTGGATCCTCACAAACACATGGTCACCAACCTGATATTCCTTAAACCTTCTTCTCCTGTCTGCAAAACTTTTCTGCCGGTCCTGGGCAGCCTTCAAATTGGCACGCACATTTTTCACCATGTCTTCCATCTCTGTAAGCATTTCCGGACCCAAACTCAACTTATCCTCAGGCCAACCCCAACTTGAGGGTGTGCAGCATTTCCGCCCATACAGAACCTCAAAGGGGCTCAACTATGTCGAGGTATGATATCCATTGTTATATGCGAATTCAACCAGATGCAAATACTCTTCCCATTGATTCGGTTTCATCATCACATGCGCTCTCAACATATCTTCCAACACTTGATTTACTCGCTTGGTTTGACCATTGGTCTGTGGGTGGTAGGCTGTGCTAAAATTCAGCTGGGTTCCCAACTCAGCGAACAACGTCCTCCAAAAGGTGGATGTGAACTTTACATCTCGGTCTGAAATGATTACCTTCGGAAATCCGTGCAGTCTGAACACATTCTGCATAAAAAGGTGAGCAATTTGCACAGCTCTATAAGTGGACTACACGGGTATGAAGTGTGCCGCTTTACTAAACTTATCTACCACTACCATGATAGAATCATGTTTTTTCCTTGTTCGAGGCAACCCAGTTATAAAATCCATGGAAATGGTTTCCCATTTCCATTCCGGAATAAGCAAGGGTTGTAACAGCCCGGCCGGATGCTGATGTTCTGCCTTAATCTGCTGGCACTCTAAGCACTTTGCCAAGTACTCAGCTACTTGCTTCTTCATTCTAGGCCAGAAGTATTCCTTCCTTAATGCAGTGACCATTTTTTGGTACCCTGGATGGCCAGTGTAGTGGCTGGTATGGAACTCATCCAAAATCAGGTTCTTAAGGTCAACAGAATCAGGTACATATAATTTTTTATTAAAGTACATCATGCCAGCATTGTCCAATGTATAACCTTGCTGCAACCTTTCCTTAACTGATTGTTGTACCTGCTGTTTTAACTGTTGATATTCATAATCCTGGTTTGCTACTGACTTAATCTGCTCAAACAGAGAGTTCCGCCACTTGCTCACTGATAGTTCACACAAACATTGCACCTTTCGACTCAATGCATCAGCCACCTGATTCTCTTTGCCTTTTAAGTGCTTAATCTCGAAATCGAAACCATTTAGGAAATCTGCCCAACGTCCTTGTCTAGCATTCAAGGTAGGTTGACTGAAGTAATTGGTCAAACTATGGTGATCTGTTAACAACAGAAATTTCCTCCCCAAGAGGTAATGTCGCCACATTTTCAGAGCATGGATCACTGCTGCTAGCTCTAGATCGTAGGCAGAGTATTTCCGCTCCTGCTCCTTTAGTTTCCTTGATTCATACGCAATTACTTTACCTTCTTGCATTAATACTCCTCCCACCCCCTCTTTACTTGCATCAGTGCATACCACGTAATCCTTATTAGGATCTGCTATACTCAAGATGGGTGCAGTAGTGAGTAAATGCTTCAATCGATCAAAGCTCTGCTGACATTCCGCTGTCCACTTAAACACTTTCCCCTTTTTCTGCAAGGAAGTAATAGTGTAGGCTATCCTTGAGAAACTTTCTACAAATCTTCGGTAATAGCCAGCTAATCCCATAAAGGATCTGATATCAGCTACATCTTTGGGTATGGGCCATTCCATAATAGTCCTTATCTTCTCTGGATCTACTGCTATTCCTTCTTTAGTAATCACATGGCCCAAATATTGGATTTCCTCCTTGAAAAAGTCACACTTACTGAATTTGGCATACAACTGATGTTCCCGAAGAGTTTGCAACACCATTCGGAGATGTTCTTTGTGTTCCTCATGGGAACGAGAATATATCAGAATGTCATCTATAAATATCAGCACGAATTTGTCCAAAAACCTGTCAAACACGTTGTTCATTAAACACATAAAGGTGGCGGGTGCGTTGTTCAAGCCAAAGGGCAGCACCACAAACTCGTAATGCCCGTAATGTGTTCTGAAAGCAGTTTTGGCAATGTCATCTTCTTTAATTCGAATTTGATGATAACCAGATCGTAAATCAATCTTAGAGAATACCTTTGCTCCCTTCACTTGATCGAAGAGTTCGTCAATCCGAGGTAGGGGGTACTTGTTCTTGATCGTAAGATTATTCAGCAGACGATAGTCTATACACAGACGAAGAGTCCCATCTTTCTTTTTAACAAATAGTACCGGAGCTCCCCACGGTGACACGTTGGGGCGGATATAATTCTTATCCAACAACTCTTGTAGTTGCATTTTCAATTCCGTCAACTCGGGTACACTCATCCGGTACGGTGCCTGTGACACCGGGGCTGCCCCTGGTATTAACTCTATGGTAAAATCAATGTCTCTTTTTGGAGGCAATCCCGGTACCTCTTCAGGGAAAACATCCACAAATTCCTGCACTACCGGAATGTTGTCTAATGCAGATACTTTGCCTTTCTGGTCTGCATAACCAACTTGAATAGCGTAAATCTGACACTTCTTCCTTAGACATTTAGCTAGCTGGGAGGCAGTGATGGGCCGGATCTGTACAGGGTGTTTAATTCCCTGTAATTCTTGCTGCTGTCCCGAGTCATCCTTGTAATAAATGGTTTTGGTCTTGCAGTTTACCAAAGACCAATGCTTTTCCAGCCAATCCATACCAATCAGAATGTCATAGGACCCCAATGGAAGCACATTCAGGTCTGTTGTAATTGGCTGTCCAGCTATGCTGAAAGAACAATTATTTATTTTGGCTAGGACCCTTCTTTTAGCTCCTGTAGCTAGTTGTACCAGCCATGGGTTCCTGAACTTTTCAGAAGATAGCTTACACTGTTCTACTACTTTTGGGTTAACATAGCTTAAAGTAGCTCCAGGGTCAATAAGAACAACTATAGAAAGATTAGAAATTTTACCTTCAAACTCCACCATGCTTGGTTGGTATTCCGCTTGACGGTCTTCCAGAGCTGCGTTAATTCTTGGCATGCTGCGCGCCACCTCTCCAACAGTTGATGCTTCCTGGATCTGAGATATTTGATCCACTCCTTTACGCTGAGGGAAATTCTTCACGTAGTGCGGGCCTCCACAACCCCAACACTGGAATGGAGGTCTGGTCATCCCCTCAAGGTCTGACCTGGTAGGTGGCTCATTGATTTTGCTCTCACTTGGCTTAGTTCGAAAGGTACTCTTTGCAATATTTCTGCCAATCTGTCCTTTACCAGCACCCTTGCTGCTGTTACCATGACTTCCTTTGTTGTTACCAGCAACTCTACTGCTTTTCCGGTCATTCCACCTTTTATTTGAGATGTCTCCTTTCTGTTTGTTTTGTTGGTAACAAATTCTTGCCTTCCGAATCGCCTCGTCCATGGTCCGGGGGTTATCAAACTCAATGCGTTCTCTTATATAGGCTGGTAAGCTGCTCACAAATCTCTGCACTTTGGCCTTCTCCTCCTTGATATATGGCACATAGCGAAGCAGGGAGGTGAAGTGGTTAATGAACTCGTCCATGGACTGCTGTCTTAGTCGTAAATCATGGAACTCCCGAGCCTTCTCGTCATAGAAATGCTCAGTTAGATATCTCTCCTTGAAGTACTTTTGAAACTTTTCCCAGGTTATGTTCTGCTCACTTACTCCTTTTACAATTTTGATTTCTTCCCACCACAGGGTTGCTTTGTCCTGTAGCTGGAAGATGGCTAGCCGCGCCTTCAGATTCTGATCATACTCATATAGCTGGAAGTATTTGTTAATGTTAATTAACCAAGCCTCTGCCGCTTCTTCCTGCTCTCCATCAAACTGTGGAGGCTTAATTTTCCGGAATTCTCCTTGTAATTCCATTTTCTGCCTCTTTGAAGTTTGTTGTTCTACTACATTGTCGGAGTGGTCTTCCTTCTCCTCTGAGAGTTCAGGTGCCTAATTCCGTTCTTCAGTTGCTCTTTGCTGTTCTGCACTGGGATTGGCTAATGGTGGATTCTATCTATCCGACAGACTCTTCAATATTCTTTCCTGCTCCACTGTCAATCGCGCGTTATCTTCTCGTAGACACGCCATTTCATCCTTCAGTTCTTGAACAGTTTGCAGTATTGCCAGATTGGTACTGCGTGTCTCTGCACCAAGCTGTATCCACAGTTCTGGATCTTCCCGAGGAATGTCGTCAGCTCCCGGTATTTCCTCCATCTTTATGATTGACTATTAGTGAGTTGTTGTTTTCTGTTATTTATTTCCCTAATTAATAAACAGAACACAGTTAGCACCTTTTAATTCTTCCTCATACATGTACTATATAATGCAACTGGATCTTACTGCTCCAGAGGCCACAGTTCTGAAACTTGGCTCTGATACCACATTGTCACGCTCCACGGTAATACACCATAAAAAAAATAAATTTATGACAACCTTTACTACCTAAACCTTACCCAACCCACCACACAACGACCATATTCTAAATATGAACATATACATAAGCTTGACATTGGTATAAACACACACATATATACGTAATGCATCGGATTAAAGCATTAACCGTGCTGCAATGATTCACATGTATTATGCCAACACCTAACTTACGGTTTAGGGCTCATTGATGACTCTTAACATGGTTTGAGGTCAACGGAATCATGGCGATCCATTCAACCTTTCCGACTGGGTTCCGGTGCCAGATGTGGTCGGAGTACTAAATGTCTTCCACCTACTTTGGCCAGGTGGCCACCGCCGTGCAGAGGCCATGTGAAGCCTTGGGGAGGTCGCCAGACTTGCGCGCCAAAACATTGAACAAAGGAACGGTGAGGATCTGCTGCAAGGATCCAAGGGTTGGTATTGGCCTAGGGTTTATCGGTCCCATTTATACCGCCGAGTCACTTGATACAGGTTCATTTGCATTTGGGAGAAGGGCCGAACCCTCGCTCCATTCCGCCACTCCACCCTGCAACACTTGCCCCGTCTTGGCAGCTATCTCAGGTAACCACAACGATAACCCGCCGTTACATTGAACTCTGTTAGCTGTCATTTGTTGAATATCACACAGTGCATTACTTGTCAAGTTATCTTGCCTATGTTTTATGGCGTTCCTGGTTACTCTAGATGTGTTTCTCATGTGCAGGTTACAGGTTCTCATCCCTCCTTCCACCACAGAGAAGAATGTTATAGCCGAGGCTTGCCTAGGTATTATCTACACATGAACAGTTCAGTGCATAGGTTAATATGTTAGGCAGTTGTATCTGGAAGCTTTCGTGTATTTCCTTTCGGCCTGAGGGGTTCCTCATGGCATTCCTTATGTATTGATTCAGGGCTTTTCCTCTGTGGCTAAACCCTGGCTAGGGTACGAGGTCGGCTTCCCCATGCCGATACCTACGTCCTTCTCTGGTTACAGTTTAGTATTGTGATTTATTTGGCACATTGTATGTTTAAATCAATGGTTTCACGGTTTCCTTGCCAAAACCGGAACAGTTCGACTCAGGACGGAATGCTCATCTCTTCTGAGTCCTCTTATTTCCAGAATGTTTACTGATTAATTTTGTGTTTAAGCGAGACCGTGAGTCTATTTTTTCCGGCTCTCTGCTGTTTGACAATTAAATTGTTATAATATCCGTAAGGGTTATTTCACTTCGATGCTGATGTATGATTTTCCTTGTTTTCCTGGGGAATGCAATATACGAGTCCTCATTATCTGGTTAGTTAATCTACGGCTTGTTTTTCGCCTTACATGGGCGTTTGATTTCAAATGATACATGCTCGTCTTGTTTACCGTTATATATATATTTCCTCGGTTTGACAGGGCCGAGTCATACCCCTTTTGAGGGTTTCGTTTCCAACATCCCTTTGCTAACTTGCAAGGGTGTGACTGTATGTGGCGGTTCAGCGGCCATTTCCATGACAGTTTTATAATACCATATTTGATATTATTTGTTATGTTCTGTAATGAGGCCGTGATGGTTTACCTATTCATGTTTATACATATGCAAATCGAGGCCAACCCAGGGTACAGGCCCGATGGTTCCACCTGAACCCGCCTCACCTATTCTGTCTTGTGTTGCTTGTTTCGATATACTCCTACGTTTGTTCCAGCGATACGATTAATTTGTGCATTGTTCTGGTGTTTCATATGGTCATTACATTGTAAATGGGTACAGAAACCCTCTCGTAGTTTCTGGGTGATTGAACGGTTAAACTATATGGAAACCCTCTCACGGTTATATGTCTTTAAATGATTGTTTGCATAGAAACCCTCTCACGGTTTATTTAATCATTTTAACATTGTTTATTTAGAAACCCTTCCACAGGTGTATGGCATTGTATTAATAATCTGTGTAAAAATCCTCTCACGGGTTAACAGGGTCCTGTACGGCCACCACACACTCATGTACTCTTGGTATATGAATATAATCTTTCTGAGTTATTATATCGTTGCTATGCTTGACTTTACACGCAGAATGAGCACTAGTTTTCTATATAACTATATGCATCGCTTATATACAGTTATCATGCAATGTTCTTTCCACAGTTATCTAGCATTATTTTATTACAGGTATCATGCATTGAACTCTACACAGTTTTCATGCATAGAATGTACCAGATATTCCCTATCGGGTTGACTAGTCAGTTCCTAGGCACATTTAGACACTGGTTAGGATATTATGGATAAGCTGTATCGTCTAGTTAACAACAGAACCCAGGTACAGCCATACCTTCATTTCGCATATCCAGCACATTAATACAGCAGTCCAGTTCAGGTGAAAAACACATACCTGTTTCAATAGGCACCAGCGTTATAGCTCCAGAAGTTCACCTGCAATCTACAAGCTTGCTCTTATCCACCCAACCATGAGATCCATTGATACATTGGATTCTCCCCCCGAGCTGTCTTGCAGGCCTGCAGCCCTCAACAAGACACTTGCACAGTTGTGCTAGGGTTATCTGGTCCTCACCAGACTTAACCCTGTCTTTATTTTCTTTCAATTTTCTCTCCCTCTCTATCCCCAACAGACCAGGGATTTTCCCTCCCAGGAACTTTTCCTGGCTGAGGGGTTAGTTTTCTTTTCAGTTTTTATAACTGTTTCTTTTTCAAATCCTCCCTTAGGAGACTGCCAGCATTTCTCTAGAATATATTCCATTTCATAAATAAACAATATCTTTTAACAAAAAGTAATATTAGCAGTTCACACTAATTTCTGACCATGGTAACTTTCAAAATTACAAGTTTTTACGAGGTCACTGACCATGGTAACTTTCAAAATTACAAGTTTTTACGAGGTCATTACACCATTTTTGTGGTTAATTTTAATGAAATTCTGGAAAATATTTTCAAAAACTTGAGTTTAAGTTGTTTAATTTGCAAACTTCAAGTACTCAGGGATTTACAATTATGCATTCAAAAATTAGTTTAAACATCAAAAAATCACAACCTTTCTTAAAATTGTATGACCTAATTCTAGTGAAAAAAGCTATTTATTCTATAAATTAGACTACCTCACTCTTAATCTACCAAACGAGGAGCCTAATAAAATCTGTTGAGGTGCAAACCACTAATAGAGTGAAAAGAGATTTGATCTCTATGGACCCTTCTCTAGAATTAAGATGGATCTAAGTTGGTATAATTAAGGGATATATATTATATGATTTTGTTTAAAACTAGAAAATTGGATTATCAATCATCATATATCTATTTTAAATACAAATTTATCAATATTGAGAAGGTTCCATTTTCTTAAAATTTAATTCCTTTGTCATTCCATTTTTTATTAAAGTTTAAAAAATTACACAAAATTACACTTTAAGAAATTTGATTTCTGTCTAAATAGATTTTGTTTTTTTACATGCTTTTATGTGCATATGTAAATATATATAGCATATTTTTTGCTTTTCTTTACATTATCTAACATCACTAAACAACATATTCTCCTAGGAATATGTAGAGTAGATGACTACTATTCCCAAATTATGTTGTATAGAACTTAGCTATAGAGTTTTTGGGATAAAAATATAATTGATTCAAATACTACAAGTTAGTATCTTTATTATAAGGTTTTAAATATATAATTACATAATTTTGAGTTCAAAATTAGGTAATTATATTCATAAACCATATGTTAAAGTAATAATTATATTGTTTCAAGAAGAAATGAGGCAATTGAGAATTAATCTATATGAGATAGTAAAATCATATGACGGTATCCCAATTATAATAATTACATGGTTTCAATATATGTGAGAAATTATTCTACATAGTAAGTGATTTTATTTAATTTTATCAAAATCAACATGATACCTATTTAAATCTATCTTAAATGTGGATCTACCAATTCAATTTCCTTTCAGTCTAATAGAGGTTTGCATCTTAAGAGATTTGATCCCTATCCCTCTATATGCTTCGAATTAAGATGCCTCTTGGTTGGTTTAATTTCCCCTATCCCTCTATATGCTTCGAATTAAGATGCCTCTTGGTTGGTTTAATTTCCCCTTCCACATGAATACCGTGAGTCAATACTAAGAGCCATTTTTCTTGTTATTATTATTTTATTTCCATAATTTTTTTTTTTTTAATTTGATGGAGTTAAATATTTACATTACATCAAATTAATATCTTTATTTATTTTTATGTATGTGTAATTTAACCTAGTTAAAATATTAATCATTACATTACATCATTTTCGATCAATTATTTAAAATAAAATAAAAATAATGGTCACAATAAATTGGAGTCGCTCTTCTCTTCTTCATTTGGGTTCCAGTTCCACTAAAAATTGATATACTAACTTCCTAGGAATAGGTTTGAGATGAAATAGAAATACGCAGAAGAAATTTAACCACACTGAAAATTAAAGAAAATAACAAGAATACTTAACGAAGATATTTATTATATCGCATAAACCACACTCGAGACAAGAAAGAAAGAAAAAAATTACGACATTCAACGTCTTAAATTCTTTTCATTAAGATTGTTAATTAGAGTTTCTTATTTTAATATAAGTTAAAATTTTATGTAAATAGGTTATCTAGAATAGATTTTACTTTTACTTTAAACATGAATAATTTATTTTAGTTATAAATGTTATTTTATATTTATTAGAAGTTTAAATAATATCATTATATTTATGAAAAAATATTATTAAAATAATTAGATTTTTTAAGTAAGAATTATATAATTGAGGGGATGAATATTACATGTATTTGTCTAAAATTATAAAGAATTGTTGTGTTTAAAGGCGTTTTCTAGTTTAGTTAATTTTCTGTTTTGTTAAACATTTTGACTGGGTCAAATTACATAAAGATAAAATTAAATTAAAAAAATTATTATAAAATTATTAATAAAAAGTTTTGACGTGGTCAAATTACATATAAACAAAATTAAAATAAAATAGAAATCAACAATTATGATTATATTATAATTACTTACTAATTAAACCAACTTAGATCTATTTTAATTATGGATCTACCAAGTGCCAAGAGGGATCAAATCTCTTGAGGTGTAAACTATTAGAGTGAAAAAATATTTAATCCCTCTCAATCCTAGGTTGATTTGAAATTAAGATGAATCTAACCTAGTATAATTGAGAAATAAATATTATATGCTTTTATATTAAATGATTAAAAATTTACACCATAAGAAATTGAATTCCTCTAAATATTTGATCAATCCAGAAAAAATTACATTGACTATTTTTAACATACTTTTATGTACATATTTAAATGTATATGTTTTTCTTAGATATCTAACACCATTTAACAGCATATCCCCATAAGTGAATGTAAAGTACCTTGACACTCTTCACGAAATATGCTATATCTAGAACCTAGCTATTCTTGGTGCATTGAGTTTTAACAAAAATAAAAAAATAAAATTGAATTACATATCAGTGGCTTCATTACATGGACTTAAGTATATAACTCAAAATTAGATAATTATGTTATAAATAATATAATAATGTAATAATTTATATTTTCAAAAGGAAAAGAGGAAATGGTGAAATTAACTTATATATCATAGTAAAAATGACATGATACTACTCCAATTATCATTAATTTAAGACATACCCAATAAAATAATCTACATATGATTTTATTTAATTTCACAAAACCCCAGGTAATAAAATTCCAATCATATAATATTTTTAAACATATTACATGATTCTAAATATAAAATTATGTGATTTAATTACAAATTAGTCATTATTATATTATATAATTTAAATAAAACTATATAAAATATAAATTATATAAATAAATTTATTAAATGATAAAATTTAATTATAAATAATATAAAATAAACATAAAAACCATGAAATTAGTTGAATTGAATATCACGTTGTTATAAAATAATATGTAAAACATAAACTTCAAATCCTTATGCGTGAGAACAAAAAAATTTATAAATAAATAAAATAATTTATTTTACCATTCTTAATAGAAGCATACCTTTTGGTAACATCCATCGACATATATATATATATATATGAGACACATCGAATTTCATTCATTTTTCTTTAAGAATTCCTTAAACATCTATGCATTTTTGTTATGGTGGATATATATAAATAATTGTGTTATGGTGGATATATATATATATATATAAGAGACGCATCGAATTTCATTCATTTTTCTTTAAGAAATCCTCAAACATCTATGCATCTTGTGTTATGGTAGAGGCTGCATATGATCTTTAATCATGCCACAGATTTGTAAGTCCTATCCGATTTCATTTATGGGATCATAAATGTTTGTGTACAAAATATCATTCAATTAAATATAATTTATTATGTCTTATGACAATGTGAAAAACAACATGATAGTTATCCCTCGTTGGTACTAAAGACAAATTAGATACCATTCAATGGTGGTGTAACACCCTTTGTGAAAAGTAAATGCTAGTAATTAGTGAAGTAAATATGGAACAAAGACTTTATTTAAAATATGTGTAATCCTGTTGTTAATGTTATGTTAATAAAAAAGACAGTTGCGTTGGTATCATTTTGAATTGAGTTATGATTAATCATGGTTAGTAACTAAGGAATCAGTTACCCTAACTACCTGGAGGTAGTTGAGATCCCAGAGGAAAAGGGGAAAAATGCTAAGTCTGGTTAGGATCAGAGGGCGGAGAAAACAAAAAAATGAAAATGAATGCTATGCTGGTTAGGATCAGATAGTATAAGGGAAAAAGGAAATTTTCCTGTGCACGCTACGTCTGGTTAGGATCATATAGCGTTGACTGGGGAAGACCAGTGTTATTGCGGTTGAGTAGGACCTGCAAGTGCTTGGGGGTGGAAGCTTAGCGAAGACTTCCTACAGATGGGTGGATTGACAAGCATCATAAAGAGGTTTGGCACAGAAGCAGGTATGGCTTCTTTCTTATGCAACTGTTAAAAGATTAAATGTTTACTTTTGTTCTGTAAAGACAAAAGTGAAATAAGTTAAGTATTAACTGCTTTTATTATGAGACAGTATCGAGAAAATAGAAATGATACTCTGTGTGCATTATAGACAACAAATCCAGCCTTAGGAAACATGTATAGGCTACTGTGTAAATTATAAAAAAGAAAAAAAAAACCACAGAGTCAAGTGCATTACGGACTAGAATAAGAATCTGAAGAAAGAACCTAAGAATCTACATGAGAAATATTAACAGAGACTGCGGTTACAGTACTCCACAAAAACCCTAGTATATACTCTGAAGGGTTGTATTTACAGTGTAGATAACTTACTCGGAACAGAACCCTGTGTTTATAAAACAGGAATGAGGAAAAACGCGAACAAGTATGATAGAGAAGCCGACATAAAGATACATGTATATATACAACTATTTAGCAAAAGCAACGAAACATACAGTCGTTCTCTGTAACTTTGAATGGGGTAAAACCCTGGTAATATATTGTATACACAGAAACTAAATCTAAAGGTTCGCGTTCAAGTGAGAGAACAGAGAAATGAAATCTTCGTTGTATATGTTACAGAAAGCCAAGAACTATTATCACAGAACCTTATGAACAACCGGGCCATAAACACTACAAAGATTGAAGAGGAAATACATTCTGACGATATCTTATACATATGAATACGCATTCAAAGAATAACTGTACTGCATGTTATGTAAAGCACCTTACTTCATTTAACGAAAACAAAATGTGAGTATAAACTGGAACGCCGAGGCGAGGGGAAACTGTGACTGTAAGTCCATAACCCCGGCGGTTCTTCACATCGAAATGCCGCTTGGTGAAACCCCTCAGGCCGAGCCGTAGCTTACGCTAGGCTGGTCGAGGCACCAAGCCGGCATCCATAAACTAAAGATACATTCATAAACATTAAGGAAAGAAATACACAGTGCCTCGACGGAAATACATACAACTATTTTAACCAAGCACAAAGCTATTCATGATATTGAAATGGTAAAGACCAAGTATATATCCATACATAAGAGACTGAGTAAATATATATCACTGTGCGCTTGAACACACACATGTTTCACAGTCAAACTAGGCAGGAATGCCTTGAGGTTCGAAAAACAGAGTTAACAATTAGGATTACAGCTGGGTTCAGAAGAACCAGTCTAATATTGCGAAATAGAACAACAACGACACCCAAGAATGTACATATATGAACTGATACTTCTCGGCCTCATTAGCAAAAGAGATTCTGAGCTTGAACAGAGAGGAAATTGAGTTATTCCCGTAATCCCTGCCAAGGGAATAATGTTTTAGCTAATCTTAAAAACCCACATGCGAATAAAGCCAGTGTTCAAACCCTTACCGGTACTGGGTAGCCGATGAACGGAGGAAACCCCTTGCTTCAGATCCGAGGGCGGTGACCATCTGCATACCACCATGAATACACGTTAGCACAAACCCTGGCAGAACCGTAATGCAAACTGTAAAAACAAGCTTTGGAAGGTATGGTTCATTACCTGTGAAATCAAGACCTGGATGAACCAACGCCATTAACGACGAAGTATGCAGAACCTGGAAGCCATGGCTGCATGCCAGTGAACCTTGGATAACAGAGAATGTGAAACATCGTTGGAAGGTTGCGGAGCTGCAGCTACAACGCTGCATAATGGAATGGAAGACTAAAGCCGCGATACAAAAGCCAACATACAAATAAGCCAGCTCAATTACCGACTCATGGCTCAGTTGGAGCCGTGGAACTGTGGTGAGCACATCCACATCGTCTGTTAGCTGGTGACCTCGGGATGTGTTTTGGCGCGGAGGTAACAAGTCCAAGGCCACAATACAAGCACATGGCCGCATGTCAACCGACCGTTGATCTATCCAGATGGACTTCATCAACGCCACCATGCGGATTAAGGTCAGAGTTAGACTTGCCAACACATCCGTTAGATTTCTCGGAATGTGGAAAGTGCAGTTGCCATAAATAAAGTATTGAATACTTGCCATCTGTGATTCCGGGTTATCACATCATGTAATTGCATATTGAAGACCATATCATTTACACCGTGAAACATTATGAGCAGGCAATCAACAGTTGACGAAAATATATATATAGATTGTGTTAACGCATGCGCATTGACATGTAATATAAACATCATGCTTCTTATATAGTTTAAGTTGTGAATTCGTATGCAGGTCAAGTAAATATATTTAACATGATAAGTAAAGGTTATATTATATGTGAAAGTAGTCAATATAAAAAAAAATTATTTACTGTAGTTTTACTTATGGGTACATGACAAATTGGTATCAGAGCCAGGTTTACAACTCTGTGACCTTTGGGAAAATTTTTAAGATTACAACAACAAGAATATAAACAGTTTTATGGTAACAGCTCAGCAATACACCAAGATAAATTAAATCTGTTTAATGAGTTGTTCTGAAGCAGGTAGTAGAAAAATGAGAAGAGAAAACAGTGCTCCTTATGGGAATCCGGAACCTCCGGATAACGTGGAACAACCTCAAGGGAATTCTGAGTTTTGGGTACAACTGGGAGCAGCAGGTCGCACCACTGACTCAATGCTACTGAGGACATTGCAGGAACTAAAAGATGAAATGGCTCAGCTGCGTGCGGATAACGCAAGATTGAATGTGGAACAGGAGAGGATCCTGAAAAGCTTATATGATAAACAACATCAGCAACAGTCGCATCCGAGGCCGGAACAAGCACCAATAATAGATGAACAAAGATGTCATACTGAACAGGAGGAAGCAGAAGACAGAGGAGAGACGTGAGGAGAGAAGTCTGTTAACGCCTCTGAATATCAGACTCCAAAAAGACCCCGGATGGAATTACACGAGGAATTCAGGAAGATTAAACCGCCTCATTTTGACGGAGAGTCTGAAGAAGTTGCAGAAGCATGGCTGATTAATATGAATAAGTATTTTCAGGTGTATGAATACGATCATCATCTTAAGGCAAGGCTGGCTATATTCCAGTTGCAAGCCAAAGCCACGCTATGGTGGGAAGAGGTCAAGATGGTGCGGAGAATAAGTGAACAGGATGTGACATGGGAAAAGTTTCAAGGATATTTTAAAGAAAAGTACCTGACAGAGCGGTTTTATGATGAAAAGGCACGCGAATTTCACGATCTGCGGCTGGGACAGCAAACCATTGATGAGTTTGTAACCAAGTTCACATCCCTGCTTCGCTATGTGCCCTATATTCGTGAAGAGAAGGCTAAAGTACAAAGATTTGTTAGTAGCCTACCTTTGACAATGCGAGAAAGGATAGAGTTCGATAATCCGAAAACCATGGACGAAGAAATCCGAAAAGCAAGACTGTGTTATCAGCAGAATAAATCAAAAGGAGAAAATCCTGGAAAGCGTTGGACAGATAAACGAGGCAGTAAAATACCTATGGGTAGTAAAGGAGCACGCAGCAGTTTTCAGAAAGGATTTTCGAAAGGAACCAGTACTAAAAATCCAACCAAAACTCAGGGCAGATTTAAACCTCCTGCAGATTCCAAATACAGTGAACAGCAAGTTAGATTGGACACTGAAGGCGCTGCTCGACCACCTGTTCAGTGTTGGGGCTGTGGCGGACCCCATTATATCAGAAACTTCCCTCATCGAAAGGACAGCGATCAGTTGTCCCAAATCTACGAAGCTTCAACAGTAGGAGATGTGGCCCGATCCATGCCCAGAATAAATGCAGCACTGGAAGATCGGCAAGCTGATTACCAGCCAACTATGATAGAGTTCGAAGGTAAGATCTTTGACTGAGCTGTTTATGTTTTAGTAGACCCAGGAGCTACTCTAAGCTATATAAGTCCTAAAGTGGTAGAAAGCTGTGGTTTGCAAACCACTAAATTTAAAAGCCCGTGGTTAGTACAGCTGGCCACCGGGACCAAAAGAAGAGTACTAACCAAAGTCAGTAATTGTCCATTAAAGTTAGCTGGCCAAATCATAACAACTGAGTTAAATGTACTCCCTCTTGGTTCCTATGACGTGCTGATAGGAATGGACTGGTTGGAACGACGGTGGTCTATAATTAATTGTAAAACAAAAACAGTTTCTTATAGAGATGAGCTGGGTATGGGAAAGGAAATCCAAGGCATCCAGAAACCAGTGCAGATTCGGCCGATCACAGCCTCCCAGCTGGTTAAATGTATCCGAAATAAGTGTCAGATTTATGCAGTGCAAGTGGGGTTTGCAGATTCAGTGGATAAGGTTGCAATTGTTAAAGATATACCTATAGTGCAAGAATTTGCAGATGTATTCCCTGAAGAGATTCCAGGGCTGCCACCCAGAAGGGATTTGGATTTCACCATTGAGCTGATACCCGGAGCAGCCCCAGTATCACGGGAACCCTATCGGATGAGTGTGCCAGAGCTAACTGAGTTAAAAATGCAGCTGCAAGAGCTGCTAGAAAAGAAGTACATCCGTCCCAGTGTCTCTCCTTGGGAAGCACCTGTTCTGTTTGTGAGGAAGAAAGATGGGACTCTACGAATGTGCATAGACTATAGACAGCTGAATGAAGTAACAGTCAAAAACAAATATCCACTACCCCGCATTGATGAGCTGTTTGATCAAGTGAAGGGGGCGACCATCTTCTCAAAAATCGATTTGAGATTAGGGTACCACCAAATTAGAATAAAATATGAAGACATAGCCAAGACCGCTTTTCGTACTCGTTATGGACATTACGAGTTTGTGGTACTGCCTTTTGGGTTAACTAATGCGCTTGCAACATTCATGTGTTTAATGAATAGTGTATTTCATCAATACTTAGACAAATTTGTATTGATCTTTATTGATGATATACTTATCTACTCCCGGAATAGGAAAGAGCATGAGGAACATCTAAGAATAGTGTTACAGACTTTACAGGAGCATCAGTTATATGGAAAATTCAGCAAATGTGATTTCTATATAGAGCAGATCCAGTATTTGGGTCATATTATTACAAAGGAAGGTATAGCTGTAGACCCCGAAAAGATTAAAACTATAATGGATTGGCCTACACCCAAGGATGTAGCAGACATTCAATCTTTCATGGGACTGGCTGGATACTACCGGCGGTTTGTAGAGGGTTTTTCTAGAGTTGCCTACCCTATTACCTCCTTGCAAAAGAAGGGAAAAGCGTTTAAATGGACAGTAGACTGTCAATGGAGTTTTGAACAGCTCAAACATTTACTTACCACAGCACCTGTGCTGTGTGTGGCAGACCCCGAAAAGGAATATGTAGTTTGTACAGATGCCAGCAAGGAGGGCGTGGGTGGAGTACTAATGTAGGAGGGCAAGGTGATTGCTTATGAATCCAGAAAGTTAAAGGAACATGAGAAAAAATATTCCGCCTATGATCTGGAATTAACCGCTGTGATCCATGCTTTGAAGATGTGGCGTCATTATTTAGTAGGGAGGAAATTTTTGTTGATGACGGATCACCACAGTTTGACTAGTTACTTTAGTCAACCTACTTTAAACGCAAGACAGGCAAGATGGGTGGACGTTTTGGGAAATTTCGATTTCGAAATTAAGCACCTAAAGGGAAAGAAGAACAAAGTTGTTGATGCACTAAGTCGAAAAGTGCATTGCATTTATGAGATTGGTATCAGTCAAGGATGGTCCACCCTTAACCAAGAGATTGAGGACGCTGCGACGCAAGATCAGATTTATTTGCAAAAGAGGCTTTTGGTGCAAAATTCAGATGCCCGTTCCATACAACAAGGTTACACCTTGAATGCAGCCGGCATGTTGTGTTTTCAGAAGAAGATTTACATACCCAATCAGAGCAGTATTAAAGAAAAGATTCTGGATGAAAATCATAGAAGTCCCTATGCAGGGCATCCTGGTTACCAGAAATTAATCACCTCACTAAGGAAGGAGTATTACTGGCCAGGCATGAAGAAAGATGTTGTAGAATACCTGGTGCGCTGTTTGGAATGTCAGCAAGTGAAAGCTGAACATCAGCATCCTGCAGGACTGCTACAGCCGATACCCATACCAGAATGGAAATGGGAGACCATAACCATGGACTTTATCACCAGTTTGCCGAAGTCCAAAAGGAGTAATGATTCAATAATGGTAGTGGTGGATAAACTCAGCAAGTCAGCTCACTTTATACCGGTTCAATCCACTTATCGTGCAGCTCAAATCGCAAACATTTTTATGCAAAATATATTTAAACTTCATGGGCTGCCGAAAGTAATAATATCTGATCGTGATGTTAAGTTTACCTCAGCTTTTTGGAGGACCTTATTTGAAGGTCCAGGAACTCAGTTGAGTTTCAGCATTGCATACCATCCGCAAACTGACGGACAGACTGAGCGAGTGAATCAAGTGTTAGAGGACATGTTGAGGTCTTATGTGATGCAGCAACCTACGTGATGGGAGGAGTATCTACATCTAGTGGAATTCGCCTATAATAATGGCTACCACTCATCCTTGAAGATGAGCCCCTTTGAAGTACTTTATGGCCGAAAGTGCCGCACACCCTCCAGTTGGGGTGGACCGGAGGACAAATTCTTGTTAGGACCTGAAATGTTGGAAGAGATGGAGGTCATGGTAAAAAGGGTTCGAGCTAATTTAAAGATGGCACAAGATAGGCAGAAGAATTTTGCAGACCGGAAGAGAACATTTAAAGAATATCAAGTGGGTGAACATGTATACATCAGAATTCGAGCTAGGAAAAGTACCCTTCAATGGAATGCCTGTACCAAACTGGCACCACGCTTTTGTGGACCATTCCAAATTCTGGCACGAGTAGGGCCGGTAGCTTATCAGCTCACCCTACCCAGCCATATCCGGGTTCATAATGTCTTCCATGTATCAGTTTTAAAGAGATATGTGTATGACCCTAGACATATAATAAGTTGGCAGGACATTCAGGTGAGGAAAGACTGTCATCAAATGTAAACTAAAATGAAATACTAGTAAAACAACTGATTTAATTGTTATGTGTTTCAGGTGGAACCGGAAGGAGAGTTCCTGGTCGAGCCAGTGAACATATTAGATCAGAGAAGAGTCGAGCTGCAGAGAAAGGTCATCAGCCAGGTTAAAGTGCAGTGGCAACACTTTGGGCCTGAAGAGGCAACCTGGGAAGATGAACAAATGATGAGGGATACTTATCCCAGACTGTTTTTGGATAAGCAGCAACATCGGGACAATGTAGACTTTCAGGAGGGGGAGATGTAACACTCCTTGTGAAAAGTAAATGCTAGTAACTAGTGAAGTAAATATGGAACAAAGACTTTATTTACAATATGTGTAATCCTGTTGTTAATGTTATGTTAATAAAAAAGACAGTTGCGTTGGTACCATTTTGAATTGAGTTATGATTAATAATGGTTAGTAACTGAGGAATCAGTTACCCTAACTACCTGGAGGTAGTTGAGACCCCAGAGGAAAAGGGGAAAAATGCCAAGTCTGGTTAGGATCAGAGGGCGGAGAAAACAAAAAAATGAAAATGAATGCTATGCTGGTTAGGATCAGATAGTATAAGGGAAAAAGGAAATTTTCATGTGCACGCTACGTCTGGTTAGGATCATATAGCGTTGACTGGCGAAGACCAGTGTTATTGCGGTCGAGTAGGACCTGCAAGTGCTTGGGGGTGGAAGCTCAGCGAAGACTTCCTACGGACGGGTGGATTGACAAGCATCATAAAGAGGTTTGGCACAGAAGTAGGTATGGCTTCTTGCTTATGCAACTGTTAAAAGATTAAATGTTTACTTTTGTTCTGTAAAGAGAAAAGTGAAATAAGTTAAGTATTAACTGCTTTTATTATGAGACAGTATCGAGAAAATAGAAATGATACTTTGTGTGCATTATAGACAACAAATCCAGCCTTAGGAAACATGTATAGGCTACTGTGTAAATTATAAAAAAAAAAACCACAGAGTCAAGTGCATTACGGACTAGAATAAGAATCTGAAGAAAGAACCTAAGAATCTACATGAGAAATATTAACAGAGACTGCGGTTACAGTACTCCACAAAAACCCTAGTATTTACTCTGAAGGGTTGTATTTACAGTGTAGATAACTTACTCGGAACAGAACCCTATGTTTATAAAACAGGAATGAGGAAAAACGCGAACAAGTATGATAGAGAAGCCGGCATAAAGATACATGTATATATACAACTATTTAGCAAAAGCAACGAAACATACAGCCATTCTCTGTAACTTTGAATGGGGTAAAACCCTGGTAATATATTGTATACACAGAAACTAAATATAAAGGCTCGCGTTCAAGCGAGAGCACAGAGCAATAAAATCTTCGTTGTATATGTTACAGAAAGCCAAGAACTATTATCACAGAACCTTACTTATGAACAACCGGGCCATAAACACTACAAAGACTGCAGAGGAAATACATTCTGACGATATCTTATACATATGAATATGCATTCAAAGAATAATTGTACTGCATGTTATATCAAGCACCTTACTTCATTTAATGAAAACAAAATGTGAGTATAAACTGGAACGTCGAGGCGAGGGGAAACTGTCACTGTAAGTCCATAACCCCGGCAGTTCTTCACATCGAAATGCTGCTTGGTGAAACCCCTCGGGCCGAGCCGTAGCTTACGCTAGGCTGGTCGAGGCACCAAGCCGGCGTCCATAAACTAAAGATACATTCATAAACATTAAGGAAAGAAATACACAGTGCCTCGACGGAAATACATACAGCTATTTTAACCAGGCACAAAGCTATTCATGATATTGAAACGGTAAAGACCAAGTATATATCCATACATAAGAGACTGAGTAAATATATATCACTGTGCGCTTGAACACACACATGTTTCACAGTCAAACTAGGCAGGAATGCCTTGAGGTTCGAAAAATAGAGTTAACAATTAGGATTACAGCTGGGTTCAGAAGAACCAGTATAATATTGCGAAATAGAACAACAACGACACCCAAGAATGTACATATATGAACTGATACTTCTCGGCCTCATTAGCAAAAGAGATTCTGAGCTTGAACAGAGAGGAAATTGAGTTATTCCCGTAATCCCTGCCAAGGGAATAATGTTTTAGCTAATCTTAAAAACCCACATGCGAATAAAGCCAATGTTCAAACCCTTACCCGTGCTGGGTAGCCAATGAACGGAGGAAACCCCTTGCTCCAGATCCGAGGGCGGTGACCATCTGCATACCACCATGAATACACGTTAGCACAAACCCTGGCAGAACCGTAATGAAAACTGTAAAAAAAGCTTTGGAAGGTATGGTTCATTACCTGTGAAATCAAGACCTGGATGAACCAACGCCATTAATGACGAAGTATGCAGAACCTGGAAGCCATGGCTGCATGCCAGTGAACCTCGGATAACAGAGAATGTGAAACATCGTTGGAAGGTTGCGGAGCTGCAGCTACAACGCTACATAATAGAATGGAAGACTAAAGCCGCGATACAAAAGCCAACATACAAATAAGCCAGCTCAATTACCGACTCATGGCTCAGTTGGAGCCGTGGATCTGCGGTGAGCACATCCGCATCGTCCGTTAGCCGGTGACCTCGGGATGGGTTTTGGCGCAGAGGTAACAAGTCCAAGGCCACAGTACAAGCACATGGCCGCATGTCAACCGACCGTTGATCTAGCCAGATGGACTTCATCAATGCCACCATGCGGATTAAGGTCAGAGCCGGACTTGCCAACACATCCGTTAGATTTCTCGGAATGTGGAAAGTGCAGTTGCCATAAATAAAGTATTGAATACTTGCCATTTGTGATTCCGGGTTATCACATCATGTAATTGCATATTGAAGGCCATATCATTTACATCGTGAAACATTATGAGCGGGCAATCAACAGTTGACGAAAATATATATATAGATTGTGTTAACGCATGCACATTGACATGTAATATAAACATCATGCTTCTTATATAGTTTAAGTTGTGAATTCGTATGCAGGTCAAGTAAATATATTTAACATGATAAGTAAAGGTTATATTATATGTGAAAGTAGTCAATATAAAAAAAAATTATTTACTGTAGTTTTACTTATGGGTACGTGACAGGTGGAGAGCAGATATACTTTTCCCATCAGAGACATATTGTTCTAAAGACAATACTGTACAAAAAACACTATTCGAAGCATACCTGCAGTGTACAACCAAATTTTGTTCGTTTTTCTTTATTGGGCCTGAGAGTAATGATACTTCAAAAGAACCATTGTTTTCTTTTAGTGGTTCCCAAACACATATGTAAAGCACAATGAAAAGATATATAATTAATATATTATGTGTCATGATGATCTCAGACAACGAGACAGTTCAATGATATATGTATTTACTGAAAATTAGAAGCTTAGACAAAAATATTCTTAAAATGCTTCAACAACAGAGATAGAAAACAATATATGTATCTCATAAAAAAGAAAAGCTTAGACAACCATAATCTATAATAAATCAACAATAGAGATAAAAAAAGCTTAAATAACAATATTCCTCAAATGCTTCAACAAAACAATATATGTACCTAATAAAAAAGAAAATCTTAAACAACAATAATCATATAAAGATTCAACAACAGAGATCAAAAATCTTAAATAAAAATATTCCTCAAAAGCTTCAACAACGGAGATCCCAATAAAAAGGTTGTACCCGTGCTTCCACCATCAAATGGCTAGCATCTTGACTTATCGATGATAATTTGACTTATCGATGATAATGTAACAGAGAACAAAATTTTATAATGTAACATATAAACAAAATTTTATAAAGCAAATAAAGGGTCAAATAATAAATGGAAATAATATTAAAAAATTAAATTTTTAAATATTTATTTTTAATATTATAAATATTAAATTAAAAATAACAAATAATTTTATATTTTAACAATTGTTTTGGTTGGACTAAAAGTTGGTTCATCTAAAAAATAAATTAATAGCCTAAGATTTAGAGGCATATGGAAAAAGTAAAATCTTATTTTTTTTATGGAACATCATGATAATTTCATGTGGTGCGGTTTTCCTCAAATAATAGAATAATAGTGATGAATCAACTTGTTAGAAATGAATCACGGTTGATTTGACAAACAAATTGTAATAATTCCACGGTAATAATCATATATATATATATATATATTTTACGGTATCACACCTCAACGTAAGGTTTACAATTGTGATTATTATGAAAAATCATCTTATCCTATGTGAGCAATTATATAGTATTTCTGACGCGGTAGTGTACACCTACGCATCTTGTGTTATGGTGGAGGTTGCATATGATCTTTAATCATGCCATAGATTTGTAAGTCTTATCCGATTTCATTTATTGGATCATAAATGTTTGTGTACAGAATATCATTCAATTTTATATTTTAACAATTGTTTTGGTTGGACTAAAAGTTGGTTTATGTAAAGAAATAAATTAATAGCCTAAGATTTAGAGGTATATGGAAAAAGTAAAATCTTATTTCTTTATAGACCACCATGATAATTTCACGTGGTGTGGTTTTCCTCAAATAATAGTGATGCTGTGGTTTTCCTCAAATAATAGAAATGAATCAACCTATCAAAAATGACTCACTGCTGATTTGACAAACAAATTGTAATAACTCCACGGTAATAATATATTATTTTTTTTTATCATACTTTACTCCGCCTATGAAACACTACGGCATCACACCTCACGTAAGGTTTACAATTCTGATTATTATGAAAAATCATTTTATCCTATGTGAGCAATTAAATAGCATTTCTGACGTGGTAGTGTACTGACTGCTGGGTCAATGTTGATGGCTCGTTTTTCATACACTTGGTTACAACATTTATTCCCGACGGCACTGTCACGTGATTGGCAGGGTCTCGGTACCCATTACCTTTATGACCTCTCGCGCCTCCCGCATTAGCGGTGGGTGATTGAATGCAATTCTGAGCGAGACTATTTTTACTGTTTTCCTTTCCCAAAGAGATCATTTCGTCGATGTTTCCAGATGCTGCCGCTCCTTCCTCGCTCATGCACTGAGCACAACCTGACCTTTCAGGTTAATGTATGGCAGTTTCCTCTTGTTCTGCAACCGCGTCGAGGTGGATTGAACCATGCCCCTTTCAGCTGCTATTCTGAAGTAAGGTTTTTATGTTGTCCGAGGTTTTATATCTTTCCTATGTTCTACACTGTTTTGGTTTCAATGTGTAATGAAATTTTTCTGACCTGCTTTGTCGATCTCTTGTGACTTCTGTCTTGAGGCGCCGGAGTTTCTTCCAACACAACCTGCAGAGACGCGGGTGAGGCTGCCTGGATTCCAAATCATGCTTCCTCTGATTGTGGTAAATCTAGTGAGTTCAACTTCCCACACAATCTGACCCTCCATACGTTTACTACTGACGTTCTATTAGGAATTTGAGCGTAGGGTTAGTTCGTATTTTGCTTTCCTTATGATTATTGATGGATGGTTTAGGCCCTCTGGCCCAAACCCCCTCACGGTATCTTCTCTTGGTTACTGTTAGGGGTTTGTCAGGGTTGAAGTCGACGAATCCGTCACCCAACACAAGGATGCCGCTCAGAGCTGATAACCTTGCCTTTCCTTAGTTAATTCTAACCGAGCCTCTGAGCTCGCAGTTCTGTATTATGTAATTTTAGTTCTATATGGCTCAGATACACGGGACATATCCTGGAAACTGTTTGTTACTCTGTATTATTTTTTTGTCTTCTATGGAGGGCTCAAGGTCCCCACGATCCGAGCTTGGTTACAACAGAAGAATGCTCGAGTGCCTTTATTTTATGCCCGCCCTTGACTAGGGTTTAAGAACTGCGAAAAATACTTTGGATTGTTACAACATTTTCGTTTTTATGGAATATAATCATGGTTCGCAGTTCAACGATTTGTTTATTCGTTCAAAAGGCTTTACGTTGTGTCTGCTTATCAGTTTACATATACTGTGCTATATTTCTAGTTGCATAAATTGAACAAAGGTTATTTGTCAGATTTTCTTGCTATAATTTTATATGTATGCGAGAGTCACAGGAATCCTGTGCGAACCTGTTTTCGGGTTTCTCACGCAAATAAATTCTCTGTTTTTCTTAATTATTTGAAGAGCATTATTTCCATCTATTTTGTCAACTCAGTTTACATATACTGTGCTATATTTCGAGTTGCATAAATTGAACAAAGGTTATTTGTCAGATTTTGTTGCTATAATTTTATATGTATGCGAGAGTCACAGGAATCCTGTGCGAACCTGTTTTCGGGTTTCTCACGCAAATAAATTCTATGTTTTTCTTAACTATTTGAAGAGCATTATTTCCATCTATTTTGTCAACTCAGTGTTATATATATATATATACATTTCTTTAAAAAGAGCTACAGTACTGATTATCCTGGGTGAAGTTTAAAGGGCTATCCGGGATCTCGAGGCCATCCTTCCCAAGCGTATTTGGCTTTATATTTCAGGGTCCATCTTGGAATAGAATATAGTTTAGTTATACCAGTGTTTATATTACATGATTCTCTTTTCCTTTCTATATTCAGGATTTGAGTAGGTTCTGGTCAAGGGACAAATACCCGTCACACTCTCGGCTAATATACAAGGTGTATAATTGTTGTTATCGCACAGTCCCTTTTCCTCCAAGAAACCTACAATCACAATGATTTCCTGTATTCACGTGGCTCCAATTTTGTAACTTTCTATAAGAGGGTTTGTTCTCTGTGACTCCCAGGACTACATGCATTTCCTTTTTATTAAAAGAAAGAAAATCAAGGAACAAGAAAAACACAGATGTAGTCCTCTGTTAGATTACGGTTCCACACCGTTTCTCTTATTTGTAAATTATTGGTTCACAACTAAAATAATTCTCGAACAGATCCCCATTCATTTCTTTTCCTCTATTTATACCATCAATATAAAGGGAAAAGACTCAATGGCATAGCTCAAGTCAAGACTACCACTTAACTGGCTATGCTAAGTCTTGTGGATATAACCCCTCTAACAGTCCTAACCAAATTACTTAGCACAACTTTCAGTAATACAACAACTACAACACAAGATTGTCATAGTGATATTTACCTGTATTCGGTTATGAACAGTACTTGTTTTCCCTTTACTCAGAACCTGGTCACCACTGTTTCGCTGCTTGTCTTCCTCTCGTCCGTGAGATTGGTCTGCATAACCAAATCTCCCCCCAAGCTTGTCTGCAAAGTCACAACCTTCAGCAAACCTTTCCTGCACTGTTGTGCCAATGCTATCTGGTTCTGACCAGACTTAGCATAATTTTTTTTTGCCAATATGGTCCCATCTGTCCCCACAGCACGGTCCCCTCCTCCTTTTCCCCACCCCCTTTCCTTGGGTGGTTACGGCTAGGAGAAAAACAGTTAGATTTTTGGCAGTTTTATTATTAAAGAAACAACTTCCAAATGGGAAGTTACAATTTTCAAGTATGACTCGATTTAACTCTCAAGTGCAGAGTTAACAATTACCATTAATTCAAACAAAAAAACAGTAAATAGCACATTGTCCAAATGTCTTTTAACCTACAGCAGTAATAAAATATTTACAACCATCTTTTGTACGGGAATATTACACAAATTATAACAGATTTTTCGTGTGTGTATATATATATATATATATATATATTATATATATATATTTGGCGTAAAAGTTTTAATACATGAAGTTATATGTCTGTAAGTTATTAATGATATCGAAATTAAACTGATGTTATCTTTTATAAGTCCACAACTAATTTAATTGTTGAAAACTCAAAAATAATGTACAGAAAGTAGCCATTCCAATCGCATTCATCTAGAAACAATTAGGACGCAATACCTTTTTTTTATATTTAAGATGTAATACCTCTATTTGCATTTCATTAGTGTATCCATAAAACTTAATTAGATTATAGCTTATGATACATTTCAAAATTCCAGAAATGTAATGAACAAAATAAAATCAAACAGTTGATTTTTCATATTCAAAATATTCAAAAACCTACAGTCCTAGGAAAAATATCTACTAATATTTGCAAATTGTTTAAAAAGTCTTTATTCCAAACACCTACAATCCCAAAAAAAATATCTACTAATATCTGCAACTTGTTCAAAGATTCACTTTTCCTCTTATTCAGGTAACCAACAATCTCTATTGTGAGAAATGCCTCCCTGAATTGAAGAAACCCTAAATGCTTCTACAGGTCATATGACCTTTGGGATATTTCTCTCTTTAACCATTGGGATATTTATCTCTTATAGTGAGGGGAAGATAAGCCAACTCTTGGGATATGTTTTTCTTTCTAAACCTCTACCTGTATCTGTTAATGTCAATTGAAATATGTTGGCTTTGATATCCACAAAGGTGGCATAATCAAATTGAACATGACAAAAGAAAATGAACTATGAATTTGAAACCTTCATTCCATTCCTTTTGATGTTCATTATCCCATTGGTTGAGCTCAAGTGAATCGAACTATAAAACAACTTGAAATAATCATTTTATTCCTTTCGACTGGTTCTTTATCACTAAGACCCTTGTTTTGTACCTTTTGATGGTGGTTTTTGTGGTGGTTGTGCATTCCTTATAGTTGAGGCATGGATATTTCGAGAGGGCCCCTTTCCATACAAGTGGTTCACAAGTGTGAATCAGTCCATTGGCATAAGCCTCAGAAAAACATAAAAGAGTGAACTCACCTAATGTTTCCATTATATCTTTAAATGTGGTGTCAAACATATATAAGCACTTTGAAGGGGGTTATGATGCCATTGATCACAACATGGACATGAATTTCTTTGAACTACAATTCAAATCCAATAGTTGAAACCAAAGTTGTGCTTTGTTATATCAATTCGCTCACTTGTTCTACAAGTGAATTCGATATTGAATTTGACAAAATTTTAATTCTTTGAAGTTAATTTGAAACAAAATTGCGAGTTGATATTCAATTGGATAATTTTTCAGATGCTAATATATATCTCTATATTTGGAAATAGTAGCGACTCCAGATCTCCTGAAATATTATCCATCCCCTTGAGAAGGCATAATAAAAAAAAGTGCACTAGGGCATGATGTTTAAGGCATTGCTCATGGCTTGTACTAAATGTTAATCCTGATTTAATCTAAACATACAAAAGACCTTTAACATTTAGAGGTTGTGTGAAAATAATTTTGATCACAAAAAGTGATGGGTGAAAAAATGAATTTTATTGTTTTTATTGTTGGTCTCATACTAAGTGGAAAAGAGAATTATCTAGAATACTCAAGGAAAATTGAATGTACATTGACCTTCAATGATTTTTGTGATGTCATTTATGATAGCCATATTAAACTTATGAAAATGATAAAAAATAAAGAAACATTATTTTTTTCTTATTGCTACTTGCATAAGTGAAGATGTGAGTCAGCATATTAGGTTTGTTAAAAAAATTGGACTCATTCAAAAAAGTTGAAATATGTATATGATTTATATTCAAATTTCATAAATGAAGCTAATTCATTTTTTTTTATGAAACTCTTCATCCTTGAAATGAGAGATAATGATATCATGGCTTTATCTTCCAAAATTAAAAACATCATGCATTATGTTGATGTTATTGGTGTGAATATAGACATTTCTCTCATAAACTTCATTGAGGCTCTCTACCCCACATATCCTCACTATCTTGTGTCACTTCAAGCTAGTGGACAACTAAGATATCTTAGATTTAATTAACTCTTTGTTGGAGAAAAGTGTAGAATGTGAAAAGGATTCTTCGAAGAAGACAACTCAATCCACTAGAAGAATTGTTTTCCTTGCTAAAAATTGAAAGAATCAACCACTTGATTCTACCGGAGCATATTGCAATAAGAAATGAACAAACGAAGAATTTTAGAGATATTGGGTAAGAAAATCAAAGCCAAATGTCTAATTTTTACTATGTTTATTGTAGTAAGAATTGGTATTAATAAAAAACATACATAATATCATGGAATAAGATTAAAGAGAAGTAGAACACAAGGAAGACGAAGGTGAAGCCTCTAAATAAACTCATTTGGTATTTTTCTCATTAAAATATTAACATAAACAAATATTTATTGAAAACTTAGTTTGAGTCTTAGAAAGATGCCCTATTGCATAACATCTGGGCTACTTGGACTACTTGCATTATGAATTTCTAGAAATATTTTCTGAAAAATTGAATGATAATGTAAATGATGAAGCGTATTTTGTAAATAAATCCAATTTCCAACTTGCAATATTTGGAACTATCATGCTCAAATTCAAGCTCAAGTTACATGGATTCACATATTTTAATTTTTTATGATTTGAGTTGTGAAAAACTTTCCTTGTTCACATCTGACATCAAGCCCATTCCATTCACATATGTCGATGGAAAATTTGAAATGAGGAGGAACATAGACTTGCAATATTTGGAACGATCATGTTCAAATTACATGGATTCTCATATTTTATGATTCGAGTTGTGAAAAACTTACGGTCTCTTGTTCACATTTGACAACGGGCACATCCCATTTACATATGTCGATGGAAAATTTGAAATGAGGAGGAACATAGTCTTCCTAATGAGATGGGATGATGACAAATTGTTGAAATTGGAGGGCACATAATTATACACATGTTTCTCACTCTGCTAAAAGTACATTGGCTTCTGGTATTTTGTGGTATACTGGATTTGTCTTGCAGTCAGACCCACGATGTCTGAAATTGAGAAGCTAGCCGCTGGGCCATCCTATTTCCGAACGACTTGAACGTGTATAACAGGCAATGGACCTCTGCTCGATACTTCTGATTGACCTTCTTGATCTTTTTCTATATCTTAAACCTCAAAATTATGTAGAAAACACTGACCATCCATCCATCTGTGAAAGATTGCAGCTGGGAAATAGGATGGATTTCTGTTTCAATGACTTTATATTTGAAACCCCGGCCTGGAATTCTGGAAGTTGCAGGGATCCCGGAATGTAACATAGGCAACCTGGCAGACATCGTATTTGATCTTTTTAGCCCCCAGGCTTTTCCAAAAGACGATCCAAGGGTTCACGTTGGGATTATCATCATTATTTACCAGAACAGAAGCAGATTCAACGCTATCCCACACTCCTAACCCTATTATCTGCTTCCCGTCCAGAGACTCATAGAACGAGGAAGACAATATACCCTTGAGCCGAACGAAGTAGGACTTGAGTATGGCCAGGCAGCTGTACGAAATCATTTCCTGCATCTTCGAGCTTGCCGTGTAGATTCTTCTGAGGCTAACAATGTCTCCGAGGGATAACTGAGCAAAGGGAACCCCTCTGCTTATTTCCCGTGAAGTCAACCGGAACCAACCGGAGTCCACTATTTTGACTGCGCTGGTCATCCCCTTTGTGAATGCTGCTGCCTGATTATCATAACAAATCAATTAGTCAGGGCGTAGATTTTTTCTCATCCAATAAAATGCTAAACTTAGGTTGATTGGAGATTTCAGAAATCTAAAATTAATCTAAAAACCTTACCTGAGGTAGATTCAACCCAAGCCCATTGGCACTGGATTCCCCTTTCGAGACGGCAAACACAGCAACCTGCACATACAATATAATAAATTAGTAGAAGGCCGTCTCTGATCTGAAAACTGGAAAAACTGAAAACATTAATATAAATTCATCTAAATCTACCAAAGGTTAAACGGTAACAAATCTCTTCATACGTAAAACTTCTTAGAATGCTAGATCAAATTTGTTGTTCGCATACACATACCCATGATTGCTCGAGGCTCTTCAGAACGGCGACGTCAATGTTGTTTCCTTTTTCTAGCAGAGCGGCCACTCTGGCCATGTGGGTAACCGCGTCCTGAATGTCGCAGCCATGTTGAGGCTCGTATATCGCAAATGAAATCCACATTCTGCTTTGCGATAGGGTCTGCTGCGGCTGGTTACAGGAGGAAGGGGGAGTCATCATTTTCGTTCTTGGATGATCTGTGGTACGCTAGATCTGTTTATAGGGTGTGTGCTGCGTTGGTGACCATCATTGGTGCGACAAAAGCGACCTGGTACGTGTTTAAGGCACGTGGATCCATCGCTTGGACGCATTATGCCATCTCCGCCCACGGCAAATAGTTTGCATGTAATGAAAATAAAGATCCCACATTGGTCGTATGAATTTTAATAGTCCACGTTGATGATAAGGATTATAATATCGGGTAAGTGGAGGTAACGGGGCCAAACTTAGTCATAGTTGCAGGTGCAACTGGGCATAATGGTACCACCAAACCAGAAATTTATATTAATAAATTTGATGAATATAATTATGATCAAGTACATCTTATAGGAATTGAAAACTAAAAATATTAAATTTATATTAATAAATTTGATGAATATAATTATGATCAAGTACATCTTATACGAATTGAAAACTAAAAATATTATATATACTTTAAATGGAATAACTGGACTATCTTTACTCAATTTTTGAGACTGGTGGACTTTTGAGACCATTTTTGAGACCGATGGACTTTTGAGGTTGATGGGGTTGAGGGGGTATTTGGTTATTTAATGTAGTATTTATATAAATGTATTATACATTTTAAATTTTTAGAATATGGTAATGTTGTTTAAATAGTTAGAAAAATAAGACAAAAAAATTATAGCATGTTTAAATTATGTTTTATAATGTATAATAAAATTTTAATAATGAAATTTAAAAGCGTTGAAAACAAATGACATATATTAATTGTTATGAAATTAATATATTTATAATAAAGTAGATATGTTTGATACAAAATTTAAAATTGAAAATATTAAATATATTTAAAATATATCAAAGATATGAATATTTTATTTTGGAAGGCTAAAATTTCAATAATTAAATTGAAAAGCATTGAAAACCAGCAATATATGTTAATTGTGATGAAATTAATGTATTTATAATAAAGTAGATATGATTCAAAATGTATTAAAAATTGAAAATATTAAATATATTTTAAATAGAGAAAGAATATTTTTTATTTATTTATTTTATTTTTTTTTAAAGTAAACAAGAAAAAATAAACTAAGTAACTTTTTAAATTTAGTAATATTTTATTTATCTTTAAGTATTAAAATTAAATATATCTCATATACTAATTATTTTTATTATAAAATTTTAAACATATTATTTATTATTATTAATGAATATAAAAAAATAATAATACGTATTTTAAAAATATTATTTTAATAGCAATTTTTGTATATAATAACAAGATGTATTTAGATAATTTTTATAAATAACTTATTTGATAATTAGGCTTTGAAAAATTGGTTATAAATTTATGTAAGATTAGATTACACTTCATTAACTTTATAAATGTATGTCACATTGGAGTTAGCTCAACTGACTTTATAAATTTAAGTAAAATTGGAGTATACTTCACTTACTTTCAACTTCTAAGTCTTCTCTTCTAGTTTGGGTTGTGGTTGCAATCCATGTCATATGTTGTTATATCAAAGCATGTAGACAACAAGGAACAACGCTAAACACTATTAAAAATCTCTCTTTTGAGTTCAAATTTATTCTCTCTTTAAAATTTGCAAATCTGCATGTTTCCATATGTATTGCTTAATACATTAAGGTTGTGGATAGAAACTCTACTTGCTACAAATTTCTAAGTGTAAATACACACGAGGTCATAGCTTGCAAGAAGTAAGAACCTTGTAATGTAATATTGGATATGAAAAATGTCTATGTATATTCATGCATACATATTAATTCAAACAAAACTACACATGTATCTAGTACATGTCATCACATGTGTTGGAAAAAAGATTATTTTCCATGTAGGTCTCGTCCAATTAGGCTAACCATTGCAAACTAACATCATGGCATGCAACATTTCTTATAGGGTTAAAGGTTAGAGTCTTAAGAGGTCAATATTGTCAATATTATTTAATGTAAAAAAATTCATGTGCACTAAGTTTTCTAGTTCACAAGCATGCTCTAATGTGTGTACCCATCTATTGCAATATTTTGTGCTTGATAAGATGAACACACATATTCAATTCAATTGTGTTCGTGCCTACTTCAACATTTATATCCATCCAGTGCCCAACATATTATGTGTTAATTTTTACTGTTACATGTGCTATACATACCATTACCTTGAGAATTGTAATGAAACTCTAATTAATTTCATGAACATATTATGACACACCCACAACATAAAAAAAATTAAAGACAAAATTTAAGAATCTTAAAAAATTAAACTTTAAACTTATAAATAGAATTTAGTGTTATAAATACAATACTTAACGTAATTCGTAACAAACAATTATACATTTTTTTATCATATAATATTTTGCACAAAACAATTCAATAAGCTTTTATAGCTTATTTTGGAAAAGGGAACAATTATTACATTTAAATAAAACCAATACCTCCCCACCATAAAGAAAACAATTCAATAACTTTTTATAGCTTATTTTGAAGCGGAAAAAAAAAAAAAACTTAGTTTCTCATCTCAGTGGCAATTATTTCATTTAAATAAAACCAATACCTCCCAACCATAAATAAATAAATAAAACTTAGCCCTACGTTAAATCATTTAAAATACCTAAACATACACACATTAAAGGATTATTTCCAAGAAATATAGTTTGTTTGAAAGTTGATTAAGAATGGCATACATATTATACTTAGGGTTTGTGGGAACGGAAATACGCGTTAGCTAAACGACTGTTTGTTAGGTTCGGTGAGATAATGACTCGAATTTTAAGAAATAATGTTATAAAATCGTTTTCGATATTTGTCCTAACCAAAAAGTAAAACCTCCTTGACTTCACCACTCAATCACATGTAAAAATGTAAACATCATGTGAAAATGGCATAAAAAAATCACATGTTAAAATGTAAAAATAATGCGAAAATGGCATGGAAAAGCAAATAATACTCGTCTCGTCTTTATAATGATTGTAATATTCGTCTTTATTGTCGGGTTTCAAATGAATAAGTTTATCTAAGTCTTGATTTTCCCAGCAATAAAGTACTTTACTATTTAACGTGAGGAATGCCAAGGGATTTCGATATAATAATTTATTTTCAATTTAAAAAAAAAAATTATGAAGATATTTTTATGAAGTTTAAGGTTTTATAATTAAGATTATCTTTTTTTGCTAAAGCAAGAGTCAATTTTTCTATTATCTTGTCACTAAAAAATATATTACATAAAATACATCGCACTCAAAGAGGAAGAAGGCTAAAGACTTAGCAAACATTCCTAGGGCTCGAGAACCGGGCCAAGAGCCCACGAAAAAACAAAACTCATTGCCTCCCCTACTCGAACCCTGAACCGAGGTCAAGCGGTCAAGGGGTAGAACGAAACAAAAATAGGCAAACCCAAAAAAACATTGAGTGGACCCAAAGAGGTGAATAGGGACCACATAATAAGGAATTCGGGTCCGCTAGGGATCACTCAGACCCACTTACCTGCGCGACGAACCTGAGCCCTTGATTTGCTACTACATGATCCAATAGTTGAGGGAAATATCAGCTGGAGAAGAAGCTGGAGGAATCCCTGCCCGATGAGGGAGATATTCTCTCTCCTCTGAAAGCCACGTCTTGAATGTTGAGTGGCCTCAGAGACAGTTCTTATAAACCACTTCGGGTTTTGAGGACGCCCGATAACCCAGAAACTGCTTTGATGCCATATAACCCTGAAACCACAGATACGCTGAACTACTGCCGTCCATTCGACTGTGTCGACCATTTGAACTGATGCCGCATAGATTAGAGCAGATTAACACAAATTTTTTGATTGCCCGCTCGCCTGCAGAACCAATGGGAAGGCGACCTGTAGTATTCCACTGTGAGACCTAAATATGCCAAATCTCAGGTTGACTTTCAATCGAACCCCTATCATCCATTTCATTAAAGGTCAACTGGAAGACTCCCCTTCATGTGTTGATAATGCTGCTTGTCTCTGAGGGCCAGAGTGTGGCAACCCTCACGCATTTGTCCTGTGGGTATTGACTCCCACAAGCAGCACTTGTTGTCTTTTGTGCATCTCACCCCTTTGTTAGCAAGCCAGCTCGCTACTTAGTTGGCATCTCTACGCACATGAACAAAACTAAGAGTTCTTAGAATTCTTAGGTGTGATTGAATTCGGTAATAGACCTATGAAAGTCTCCAGTGTCTCGAGGCTTTGTCTGGTGCAGTGCCCATGCCTAACTGCTTGACCGAATTAATTATTAATTCTGAGTCAACTTCGATGATTGTATTATGTAAATTGAACTCTATCAGAATCTCTAAGCTTTTCTCAATGTCAATGAGTTCATCCATATTGTTAGTGGCCCTCCCCAGATGATTTTTATGTTGGCCTCTACATCTCTTATGACTCGTCCATAACCAGCGTCCCGAGGGTTACCTTTTGAGGCTTTGTCTATATTGAATTTTAAAAATCCATGGGGAGGGGGTTTCCAGAAAGCCTTTCCTATTGATATTTGCTTTGTTGTCTTATTTGTTCCCTGAGGGACATGAGACCGGAGTCCCAACAGTTCCAGAATGTGAGCGTATTGATGACCCAAGGGTTTCTCAGGAGGTTGCTTCTGAAGGGCATTGACAGTTTCTTTGAGTTGTTTTAGGATTTGGGCTATGGTAATTTGTGCTAAGCCACATTTATCTTTGAAGATCCTATTGTTACGTTCTTTCCAAACATCCTAGATCAAGAATCCTGGAATCAGAGCCCAGGCTGTAATGACTATCTCATTATCTGAGAAGTCCTTCCTCCAGTTCGTTAAAGTATCAGTGATGTCATTTTTGATCCAGTCTGTATGCTCGAAGATATAGGCTACCCAATTCCATAAGGTGGAGGTGAAAGAGCAGAGGTTGAAAAGACAATCCATAGTTTCTTCCTGCAGGCCACATAGTTGGCATCTTGATGGCCCAACAAAACCTCTCTTTCTGAGATTTTCCCAAGTTAGAATATTCTTGTGCTGAACTAGCCACCTGAACAGTTCAGTCTTTGTCCAGTGTAGGTTGTTCCGTAGGTATTTCCAAGTCTTATCAGGGCTTGGGTAGTTAAGTCCTGTGGCTATTCTATTAGCTTCTTTGAGGTTGAAGATGCCCTCGTTGTTTCTACCCCATATTAGTAGATCATTTAAGGTCGAGGTCAAAATTTGTCTCTTTTCCAGAATAGCTTCCAGAACTTTAGCTTGGGTCTTCAACGGGGTCTCTTCACTGTCGTCTAGTACCTTCCAAATTCCCCATTTACCAGTGTCCCTTGATTGATCCCAGTAGACACTTACCTTTCTCAGTCCTTTGTTAATGGTGTCGTCTTTGATGATGTCCAGTCCTTCTCTACAAAGGTTATGTTCCTGCTGCAAGTTGTCCTCGTAGAACCATGCAAGCTTCCCATTTCTGATGTCCTAGAAACTGTGTTTCTGAACTAAGGCTCTATTCTCCCACGCCCTGTTCAAAATATGGGAACCTCTAATGCGTCCTGTCATTCTAATGTGGTCAGTTTCTTGCCAATCCATTGCATATTTTTGTTTCCAGAGTTTAGCCCAGGGGTTTTTTATTTCCCTCAGCCATCTCCACCAAAGTTTTTCCCTCAAAACTTTGCTTAGGATGTCTAGGTCATGGAGAGCCAAACCACCATGGGTTTTGGGTTTACAAAGTTTGTCCCAAGCTGCCAGAGCCCATTTCTTTTTCTCTTCCCCTTTACCCTGAAGAAAATCCCTTTGAATATTCTTGATTTGCTGTAAGACTCTTGTTGGTGCCAGAAGGGTTGATAACATGTACATTGGAATGGTTTGTAGCATTGGCTTCGTGAGAACTAACCTCCCTACTAAATTCAAGGATCTGATTGTCCATTTGTTGACTTTGTCCTTCAATTTTTTAATTAAAAACTCCCACACTTCCTTGCTTAGAGGTTTGTAAGTGAGGGTTATTCCCAGATATTTTGAGGGAAGAGGATCCCTTTGAAAGCCTAAACTTTTGGAGAGATTTCTTTGAATTGAAATATCAGTGTTGAAAAAGAAAAATTTAGATTTTGTGAGGCTTACCTCAGTATCCTCGGCCATTGCGAACTCATAGAGGATTTGTTTGAATGCTTTGGCTTCCTTAACAGTCGGTGTGCCCTGCAACATAGTGTCATCCACAAATTGTTGATGGGTCAATGTGTCCCCATTTGGAGTGAGTCTAAGTCCCTAGATTCTTCCTTCCTCCTTGGCTAAAATGATCGCTCTACCCAATCCTTCCATCATGAGAATGAAGAGGAAGGGGGAGAGAGGATATCCTTGTCTAAGGCCTCTTGATAAACTGAAGGTTCTCGATGGAGAGCCATTAAGAAGAATTGAACATCTAGCAGTGGTAACAAGAACCATGACACATCTTATCAAGTTGTGGTCAAAGCCATATGCTTTAAGAACTTCCTTGATATAAGACCAGCTTAGCTTATCATAAGCTTTCGCTATGTCCAACTGTATTATCATACTTGCTTGCTTATTGGTCTTGAGGGAATGCACCACTTCATGAGCTTGAATGATGTTATTGAGAATTTGTCTACCTTCCACATATCCAATCTTCTCCTCTCACACAAATGTTCGAAGAAGGGGTTTGAGTCTATTACGAATTACTTTGGAAATGTTTTTGTACACCACATTGCATAAAGCTATGGGTCTGAATCTATCCGGAGTCATGGCTTTTTCTTGTTTGGGGATTAAGGCTATAAAGGATTCGTTAAGTGCTCTCATAATTGATTTTGATTTTCTCGAGTCCTCCACCACCTCTAGAATGTCATGTTTGACTGTTTCCCAACATGTTTTGAAAAAGTCTACATTGAAACCATCTGGGCCTAGAGCTTTCCCATTGTGCATCTCTTTGATTGCTTCATTGACCTCTTCCTCCATTACTAGCCTATTTATATTATAATTGTCTTCTCTGGTTACCAGTTTTGGAATATGCTGAGTAAAAAGTTTAGTAAATTAAGATCTGTCTTCCATGGTCTCCTCTGCTATATTTTGAAAATGTTGAACCAGTACAACTTCCATTTCCTTGTGAGTATTTTGTTATGTTCCTTGAGGATCTATAAGTTTTGTGATCCTATTATGTGCCCTATGTTGCATGGTAGACTTGTGAAAGAACTTGGTATTTCTCTCCCCTTTCTTAATCCATTACACTTTGGATTTCTGTCTCCATAAGATTTCCTCCTGCTGACATCTGTTGTGCCATTCTTGTTGAAGTGAGTATGCTTGCATTTTTCTTTCCTCTATGAAGCCTTCTGTGATGAGAATTTGATTAATTTCTTGTAATTTTTTTCCCACTTCTCCTTTGGCTTTGAATATGTTTCCAAACTCATTTTTATTCCATTCTTTGAGATTTCTCTTGATGTGTTTAAGTCTTTGATGTAGGAGGAACATTTTTGTGCCTTGGGTGGGTATTTCTTCAGCCCACCATTTTCCAGTGCCAGTGATGAAATCAAGGTGAGTAATCCAGACATTTTTGAACCTGAAAGGTCTATTCCTTAGGGTTCCAATAAATGAAGCTTCCAGCTGGATGGGCCAGCGGTCCGAGCCTCCGAAAGGGAGGATGAAAGTTGTCATGATACGGCCAGTGAGAAGGATATCCTCTGAGATTATGAATCTGTCTAATCTCTAGGCTACTTGGGAAGTTCCTCCTCTCTTGTTGTTCCACGTGAAGATGCCATTCATTGTGTCCATATCCACTAGTCTCATATTGTTAAGGAAGTTCTGGAAGGCTATAGAGTCTCTACCAAGTGTTCTGGTTCCCCCTTTCTTCTTTGTGAGAGATCTGATCATATTGAAGTCCCCTCCTAGAATCCAGGGAATTGCTAGATGTCTCTCTCTTAGCTCCTCCAAAGAGGTGAGGAGCCTGAGTTTGTCTTCCAGAAGCTAAGGACCATATACATTTGTGATCATGTAATAATCCTTGTCCCTCAAAGGTTGGATAACCTTTGAAAGGTGGTTTTTGGATGCCTCAACATCCAGGATTCAAAATTTTTGAGGATTCCATAGAATGAGAATTCCTTGAGCTGAATTATTTGCTTTGACTTCTAGATACTCATACTTCATAAGTCATTTGCTATGCATTTCTCTAATTTTCTCTACTGAGAATTTTTTTTCCTGTATAAACACCATATCTAGTTTTTCTTCTTTTATTTTGTTACTGAGATTTCTTTGTTTCCTTTTACTCCCTAGTCCTCTAATGTTCAAGGTTGTAAGCTTCATAGTGATGGGTTTGTAAAAGAGTAACTGGTGAGATATTTCATTTTACATGAATTAATCATGATTTTTCCATACTGTTACTAATTCATTATGTCTCTTTCTTCCTCTTTTCTTGCCTGGGTTCTTGGTGGAGTGTCCTGTTATTATCTCCATTGGTTTAACCCCTCTGTTCTCCTCACTATCATGGTTCCTTTTGACTCCTACAACCTTTGTATGAGACCTTCATAGGAATAGCTATTGTACTCTGTCAAACTCCTCTTGTGGTAGAGAGTCAATTCCTTTGTTGATTCCCTGCTCTAGAAACTTTCTAGTTGAAGGTTCTCCCTCTCGAGGCTCTCCTATAGGTCTTGTTCCTCCATACCTCCTTCGCTTGGGGTCATCTCATGGTCCCTTCCAAGTTCCATGATGCTCAATGGGTCTTTCTTTTGTCCATTGTATTCTTGTATGATTTCCATGCTATCCTCTTTTTCCTTTTCTATATGATAGTCCTCTAGTTTCTTGTGCTTTCCGTTTTCTCCTCCTTCTTCTTCTAAAATTTCGAAACTGTTATGACTTGGTATCTTGCTTTCACTGGGTTTCTTTTGGAACTTTCCCCTCCTCCTTTTCCTCTGCCTCCCACTTTGGTAAAACCTTCAGGGTATTTTCCTTTGTTGGTTTTCGGGTATTCTTCCCTTTTTTTAAGTGGGTAGTCTCTGAAGAGGTGCCCATGTTCATGACATTTATGACTTCTGAATGGGATGTGTTCACAGTCAACTACCTGGACCCATTCCTCATCATAAACCTCCAGGATGACTTCATCCGAGAGTGCTCCCGATAAGTCCATCTCTACACATATGCAGGCAAAGGAGTTATATTTCCCTCACAGAGTTGCTTCTGATACCTTTATGAAATGCCCTAATTTTTTACCTATAGCTTTTAAAGATTCCAGCAGCTAGTAATCTAAAGGTAAGGAGTATAATCTAATCCATACAGGGACCGATGTGAACGTTTCTCACTCTGGAACAAAGTTCATCAGCCAAGGTCGCATGTAAAGGCCTACAACAACATAGAAGTAGGGTCCTCCTTCAAAAAATATGTCTTTGTCTTTTAGGTTAGTAAAACCACTATGAATAAACCCTTGGAGCCAAGATGTAGATTTATTTCTCCCTTCGATTTAGAGTTGTTTCTTATCCATGTATACATCGTTTTCTCTGTACACCACATGCCCATGAACTTGTAAATGACTGCATAAGTCGCCATATGGTCTCTGTGCACCTGTAATGTAGGATTGTTTAAGACCTCCTGGGGTTTAATGTTAGCCTTGGGCTTACAGTGTCTCATCACATACATTTTCTTAGTTCTCTGACTGCTTTCACCAGGATTCATTTCCTACCTAGCTTCCTTGTGGGTCCCTTCCTTTCCATGGGAATTTTTGCTTCTCGGTTTGTGAGTGCCGGTTGTCTTTGTCTCTGCCTCGGTGGTTTTTGAAAATTGTTTAGACTCACCTCTTTGCTTCTGTTTGAAACCACGTTATTGTAGGAGGGAGTGGAGCTCCCTCCTCCAAGCCCCTTCATTACCCGCTCACTCCTTTTGCCCCCTTTCAAAACCCTAGTACCTCAAAGCTTTCCTCGCCTTTCAATAACAATAACTCAACCTCTTATAATTAATATTATCACATAGGGTTTAGTTTCTAATTATATAATTGTAAATTCAGAATTATTTATTATTATATGATTTATTCAGATGGTTAATTATAGTTTGTTATTTTGTTATTTATATGTGAGTTAGAATTTCATGTAAATAGATTATTTAATTAACTACAGGTTATTTTTGGGCTTATTAAATGTTTTTTATTTTTATTTTTATTTGATGTTTAATTATAAATATTATTTTATTTTTATTTATTGAAGTAATTATAGATGTTATTTTATTTTTATTTTATTGAATTTTAAAAATATATAATTATTTTATGGAAATTTGTATTAAAGTAATGAAATAATTTTCAAAGTAACATTTATATAATTAAGGAATAAATATTAGATGATTTTATTTAAAATTATAAAGAATTATTGTTTTGGGAAGTATTATTTAATTTAGTATGGAAGATATATTGTAATGTCTTATTTTATGATTTTAGGTTTTTGGGATTCATTTTTTTTTTAAATGTTTTCCAGATTGATCACATAATTATTATTTTTGGTCGATTTTTCTGGCTAACTATTGTTCTCTTAAATGTCATGATTTCGTCAAATTACATACAAGAAAATTTTTAAATAAAATAAATTTCAAATAAACAAAATAAATAAGTATTATAATTTATGTATTCAAACATGAATAATGAATTAAGAAAAGTCTTTATGTAGATCAACATAAGAGAAATTTTGTGCCGAATGCATTTCGACCACAAGTATTGTTCATCATCACCATCCACATGATACAATAATATTTAATATATTTTTATATTAATTATTATACATTTAAAATCAAATATTATTAAGTAATGGACTATTTAAACAGCTAGTTTTTGAAAAATAATATTTAAATAGTGATATTAGTTTATTAATTTATGATTTAATAGGTAAGTACTATAATTAGTAATAAAAAATTTTGAAGTGGTCAAATTACATAAAATAAAATAAAAATACAAAATTTAATAATTATAATTATAATTAATAATTGAATGATCGATCTTAGTTTCGAATTTGCCTAGTATAACTTATAGAATAGTCTTTCTAATAGTGTTTTAATGGTCAATTTTAACAAAATTTTGATAAATATTTTTAAAAAATTTGAGTTTAAATTGTTTAATTAATTTTTTTTTAATCAAGTTTAAGGATTTTATAATTAAGATTATCACTTAAGGTTTAGTATTTTAAACCTTAATATTTTAATTATATAATTGTGAATTAAGAACTACTTATTATTATATAATTTATTAAGATTATTACTTCTCGTTTTTATTGTAAGATGTGAGTTAAAAATTTAGGTAAATACATTATTTAGTATATGATTTAATTTAAGCCTAAATCATGTAATTTGGTTATATTACTTCTCGTATGTTATTTTAACATGTGAGTTAAAAATTTATGTAAATACATAATTTAGTATATGATTTAATTTAAGTCTAAATTATGTAATTTGGTTATAGATGTTATTTTATTTTTATTTAAAGTTTAAAAATATATAATTATATTTATAAAATTATATTATTAATGTAATTTAAATATTTTTGATAAAAATTATATAACTGAGGGATAAATATTATATCATTTGACTTAAAATTGTAAAGAAGTATTGCATTGAGAGGCATTCTCCAGTGTAATATTGCAAGATGTGTTATTAATATCTTATTATGTTATATTTAAATTTTATGGCTTAGCCAAATTATATGAAAGAAAAAATTAAGATAAAATGAAATTTAAAATAAATAATAATTAGAATTAGTGGTAAAACATTTTTACGCAGTCAAATTACATAATAATAAAATAAAGGAAAAGAAAATACAAAAATTAATAATTATAACTATGATTAATAATTAAATCAATCTAAAATCTATTTTAATTCTGAATTTGCATAGACTAATTTACATGTGGAATAACCTTTTTTTGTGGTTAATTTTAACCAAATTCTGGAAAAGATTTTTAAAAACTTGAGTTTAAGTTTTTTAATTTCCAAACTTCAAGTAGAGGGATTTCCAATTATGCACTCAAAAAATATTTTAAACAACAAAAAATCACAACCTTGTTAAAAATTGCATGACCTAATTTTGGTGAAAAAGGCTATTTCTTCAATAAATTAGACTAGCTCATTCTGAATCTACCAAACAAGGATGTTGGTCAAATTTGTTGAGGTGCAAACCACTAATAGAATGAAAAGAGATTTGATCTCTATGGACCCTTGTCTAGAATTAAGATGGATCTAGGTTGGTATAATTGAGGGATATGTATTATATGATTTTGTTTAGAACTAGAAAATTGGATTATCAATCATCATATATCTATTTTAAATAAAAATTTATCAATATTGAGAAAGTTCCATTTTCTTAAAATTTAATTCTTTTGCCATTCAATTTTTAATTAAATCATTAAAAAATTACACAAAATTGAACTTTAAGAAATTTGCTTTCTGTCTAAATAAATTTTATTTTTTATGCTTTTATGTACATATATAAATATTTTTATTTTTTTACATGCTTTTATGTGCATATGTAAATATATATAGCATATTTTTTTGTCTTTTTTACATTATCTGACATCACTAAACAACATATTATCCTAGGAATATGTAGAGTAGATGACTACTATTCCCCAATTACGTCGTATAGAACTTAGCTACAGAGTTTTTGGGAAGCAAACATAATAGATTCAAATACCACAAGTTAGTATCTTTATTACAAGGTTTTAAATATATAATTACATAATTTTGAGTTCAAAATTAGGTAATTATGTTCATAAACCATAGGTTAAAGTAATAATTATATAGTTTTAAGAAGAAATGTGGTAATTAAGAAATTAATCTATATGATATAGTAAAACCATACGATGCTATCCCAATTATAATAATTACATGGTTTCAATATATATTTAAGAAATTAACCTACATAGTAAATGATTTTATTTAATTTTATCAAAATAGACATGATACCTACTTAAATCTATCTTAAATCTGGATATACCAATTTAATTTTCTTTTAGTCTAATAGAGGTTTGCATCTTAAGAGATTTGATCCCTCCATATGCTTAGAGTTAAGATGCCTCTTGGTTGGTTTAATTTCGCCTTCCATATAAATACCATGGGTGAATACCAAAAATCATTTTTCTTTTTATTATTATTTATTTTATATGAGAAAATTGAAATTTTACTTTACATTAAATTAAATTTATTTATTTATTTTATATATATATATAATTAAACTAGTTAAAATATTAATCATTGCATTACATCATCTCTAAGTATATATTTTTTAAAATAATTGGAATAATAATTATATTAAATCTATACCTAACCACAACAATACATAAGATATTTATTACATTACATCATTTTCAATCAATTATTTAAAATAAAATAAAAATAATGTTCACAATAACTGTAACTCGAATTATAAATTGGAGTGGGTCTTCTCTTCTTCATTTGGGTTCCGGTTTCACTCATAATTGATATACTAGGTTTGACATGAAATAGAAATACGCAGAAGAAATTTAACCACACTGAAAAGAAAATAACAAGAATACGTAACGGAGATATTTATTATATCGCTGTAGTAGAATAAACCACACTCGAAACAAGAAAGAAAGAAAACAACTATGACATTCAACGTCTTATAATTAAGATTATTACTAAGGTTTTAGTATGTTATATCATTCTGAAGTCAAAATTCTTTATAATATTGAAGTTAAAATTCTTTTCATTAAGATGGTTAATTAGAGTTTAAAGTTAAAATTTTATGTAAATAGGTTATTTAGTATAGAATTTAATTTAAACATGAATAATTTATTTTAGTTATTAATGTTAGAAGTTTAAATAATACAATTATATTTATGAAAAAATATTATTAATTAATTAGAAATTTTAAAGGAATGAAAATATACATATATTGTTTAAAAATTATAAAGAATTGTTTCTGTTTAGAGTCGATTTCTAGTTTAATATGGGATTGTAATTTTTTTGTTTTTTTAAACACATTTTGACTTAATCAAATTACAAAAAAAAGAAAATTTATAAAATTATTGATAAAACTTTTGACTCAGTCAAATTACATAAAAAACAAAAGTAAAAACAAAATAAGAAATAAACAATTATAATTATATTATAATTACTTACTAATTAAACCAATTTAGATCTATTTTAATTATGGATCCACCAAGTTCAAGAGAGATCAAATCTCTTGAGGTGTAAACTATTAGAGTGAAAATATATTTGATCTCTCTCAATCCTAGGTTGATTTGAAATTAAGATGAATCTAAGCTAGTATAATTGAGTAATAAATATTATATGATTTTATATTAAATGATTAAAAAATTACACCATAAGAAATTGGATTCTTCTAAATATTTGATCAATCTAGAAATATTCACACTATCTGTTTTTAACATACTTTTATGTACATATTTAAATGTATATGTTTTTTCAGTTATCTAACACCATTTAACAACATATCCCCATAAGTGAATGTAAAGTACCTTGACGCTCTCCTCGGAATAGGCTATCTAGAACCTAGTTATTCTTGGTGCATTGAGTTTTAACAAAAATAAAAAATAAAATTGAATTACATACCAATGGCTTCATTACATGGTCTTAAGTATTTAATTAAATCATTCTGAGCCCAAAATTAAGTAATTATGTTACAAATAATATAATAATGTAATGATTTATATTTTCAAAAGGCAAGGAGGAAATTGTGAAATTAATCTATATATCATATTAAAATGACATGATACTACAATTATCATAATGATATAGTTTAAGACATACCCAATAAATTAATCTATTTTATTTAATTTCACGAAAATCTACGTAATACTATTCCAATCATATAATATATAGCCCTATTACATGATTCTAAATATAAAAATTATGTGATTTAATTATAAAGTAGTCATTATTATATTCTATAATTTAAAATAAAACTATATAAAATATAAAATAAATTTTATAAAAATAAATGAAATTTTAATTATAAATAATATAAATAAACATAAAACCATAAAATTAGTTCAAATTGATATAACTTTGTTATAATAAATTTCAAATCCTTATGCGTTAGAACCAACAAAATAAAAAAATAATAATTTATTTAGCATTCTTAATAGATGTATTATATATATATATATAATATATATATGAGACGCGTCGAATTTCATTCATTTTTCTTTAAGAAATCCTTAAGCATCCATGCATCTTGTGTTATGGTGGAGGCTGCATATGATCTTTAATCATGCCATAGATTTGTAAGTCCTATCCGATTTCATTTATGGGATCCTAAATGCTTTTGTACAAAATATCATTCAATTAAATATAATTTATTATGTGCTATGATAATGTAAAAAACAACATGATAGCTATCCCTTGTTGGTACTAAGACAAATTAGATACCATTCCAAAGTAGATATGGTGGAGAGTAGACATACTTTTCCCATCAGAGGCATTGTTCTAAAGACAATTCTGTATGAAAAACACCATTCGAAGCAGACATGCAGTGTACAACCAAATTTTGTTCGTTTTTTCTTTCTTAGCGCTGATTGTAATGATATTTCAAAACAACCATTGTTTTCTTTTAGTGGTTCCCAAACACATATGTAGAGCACCAATCAAAAGATATATAATTAATATATTATGTGTCATGATGATCTCAAACCACGAGACGGTTCAATGATATATGTATGTACTGAAAAGTGAAAGCTTAGACAACAATATTCTTAAAATGCTTCAACAACATAGATCGAAAACAATATATGTATCTCATAAAAAGGAAAATCTTAGACAACCATAATCCTATAAAATTTCAAAAACAGAGATAAAAAAGTTTAAATAACAATATTTCTCAAATGCTTCAACAAAATAATATATGTAGCTAATAAAAAAATTGTAATGTACGAGTAAAGTTGTAAATATTTTTATTTACTTCAGTAAGAAAACTGGATAATATTGTTAATGTTATTTTACTGCTTGATTAATGATATTGTTAATCTCTGAAGTTGGGAAATGATTGAGTATTAACAGATTGTAACTTCTCATAAAGAAGTTGGAAAAAAAGGGTAGTTGCCAGTAAGCAAAAGGGGGTAAAAACCTTAACTGTCCCTCCTAACAGAAAACACTCCAAGGAAAGGGGTGGGAGGAGGTAAAAACCATGTTGTTGGGATAGACAGTAAGATTGGAAAAGAAAGAATGCTAAGTCTGGTGATGACCAGATAGCATTGGCACTATGTGTGTAGAACTCTTGCTGAAGACCGAGGTCTGGCAAGCAGGCTTGGGCGGAGATTTCGTCTTGAAGATGAATCCCATGGTTGGGAGGATGACAAGTTGAATTGGTAAGGTAACTGAGGCTGATCGGAAACTTCTGAACAAGATCATAGGTAAGCAGTACTTTACGATATTTTTACTGTAGGAAGAGCGATAAGTTGATTAATTGTGAGTGTGACAGAGAATATTTTCTTAAATTTATCATTGGAAAGAAAACTCAAAGTTGAAGAATTATAAGAGCTCTGCAATTATATTTAATAGAGAAAAACATTGCCTGTAGAAATACCAGAGTTTCGTATATTTATGCTGATAAAGGATTCAATGTCTGTTGAAAAATAAAAGCTTTAGACTTTATAAACGATCAAGTATTCGTTACTTTGTTTAAAATAAGAGTGTTGTGAATTTTACTCCTCCAGAGATTTTAATGTCAGTAGATTTTAAAGGTTATAAAGTAGAAATTACCTGAGACTGTGTAAATTGTGGAATCAAAATAATTTACCCAAGTTTGTAAAACTGGAGAGGGATCTCGGTTAGGGTTGGGCTGAAAAGAACTTACCAGAAAACCCTAGTGGGGAAGAACCTAGAAGGTAACAGAAGGGTTCAATAGTTTAGAACCCTGAGGTAAGGGAAAACTGAACTTAATTATCGGAACCAATGATTTCTGGCAGCTTGGTACCATTTAATGTGAGAGGGGTCTGTGCAAAACAGACCCGAGTGAATGGCATAAGTCCAGACAGAGATTAGCCTCTATGAAGGGCAAGAACTTAATGCACAAGTAATCCACAACAAAGACTGCTGTAAACCTTGTTTGCAATAGTCTGAGTACATAAGGGTCCTTCAAAGATTGGGAATCTGGAGAAAACAAATCGGAGGATTGTCTAACTAACAAAAAGAAATGTCTTGTAAGCACAGTGATGTCAGTGTAACAATGAGACAGAGAGCCTTTGTGGCAAGCTCAAACCCCAGAATCCCACCTTTGAAACCTCAAGGGTTTAAATGATGATTTCAACTCTGAATTTCCCGCTTGCGACCAACCCTAGTAATACCAGAGTATTGGAATAGCAGAGAAATGGTAAATATACATAATAATAATTAGATTCAAGAAAAACTCTTTTCAGTGAAATTCGATGTAGACAATTTTTTTAAAACAACAATAGCATCCATATACTGAAACATTAATACCATAGCTAAAGGAAAAGCTTGTAAGAACAAGTAGATTAACCAAAAGGATTTAAAGCAACACAAGAAATAATTCCACGATAACATGCTGCAGAATAATAGCAATATAGCATTGTGTATTTCAAGAGGATGGAACCTCATGATGCTATTCGTTTAGCCAAGCCATATAAACATTAACAAGTCTGAAGAGCAAAGCAAAGTGCGTATCGCCATCGAGAGCCAAGACAATACAATTGCCAAGTATGGAAGACTTAAACTGTGAATATCCAAAAATGAAACTCTATTTTAATTATAGTTCATGAAAGATAAATCCTAAGTGTAAACTCAGCTTGAACCGAAGCTTAAATAAAAGACCCTAGACTAGAAAACCTCAAATAGAGTGGAAGGAGGAGTTGCGAGAGGACCCCATTGGGTAGCAAGAAGTGGAAACCTGTCACGTTTAAACCGTATTAACAAGATAAAATCCAGAGCTAGATTTTTACTGGGGGAATAGAACTAAAAACCTTTTTAGGAAATGGAAAGAACCTTTCCCTCTCTGCAAGAGCGAAAAAAGCTACTAGATAGGAGCACTGTAAACATACCCGGAACCCTTCTTGAGATATCGTTCCAAGCTTGTAAGATTTTCCACTTCCAAAGTCTGTGGCAGGGAACATAGCCATTCCCATCGCTTCTACAAGAAAAGAGTCCGCATTAGAAGCAACCTAAAAACTAGAAAGAGAAAATACATTGCCACAGTAAGGAGCTTACAAACAAGGAAAAGAAAAAAAAAGGGTTAATATTTGTATGAAAATGGCGAACAAGTGGACCTTCCAATGTGCCTGAAACCATTCAACTACCTTGTATTCGAAAAACTTCGAGTCTTGCAACCCGCAAGCAGAGTAGAGCTTAGCACCAAGGTAGATAGACCAAATGAGGGATAAAACCCAACGAACACAAATGAAAAACTTTCTGGGCAAAGTATAACCATAGATCTGTAGTCTCGCTATCTCCATTATTGATGCGAGGATTGATGCCGAGGTTCTCTGGTACTGCTACCAGGCCACCCAAATGCCGAAGTAGCAAAATTAAATTCATAACTGACAGGAGGTAGCTTAGCTTGAAGTGTGAGTAGAGTCATCCAAAAATGCATCGACTTCCCCATAAATATCCAGACAGACTACTGAAGGTAATAAAATGTGAACAGGCTTATGGTACTGTAGGTAAATTAATTCGCTGGATTTGATTTTTAAGAAATAATTATTAAACTGGGATCGATAGATCAATTGTATGCTTGGGTCATGTGAGTTGTGTTAATGTTATAAAGGAACAACGGAAAAGTATTCGTAAATAAAATAAAAAAATAAAAAATATTTGCAAATGTAAAATAGTAATTTTATTATATAGTAGTTAGAGATGTGACATGTGGTATGAGAGCCAAGTTACATAATCTGTGACCTCTGGCAAATGAACTGAGCTTTCGTAAACTGTTTTTCCTTGGAAATCTGACTGTTGTTGATCTATTAATTTGTAAGTACAGAGAAACAGGACAACTGTGGCTAAAGAAGAACAGTTAGAACATGCACGGGAATATGGCTGGCTTAAGGCCTGGAGCATTCCCTGAAAATAACCCCAGAATATGGGTACAACTAGGGGAAGAGGCTCGCAACACAAATCTCGTAGTACTGGAAACAGTTTAGGAACTAAAAGGAGAGATGGCTCGCTTAAGGGAGGACAATGCAAGGCTGACCTTGGAGCAGGAAAAAATTATGAAGAGTCTGTCCGATAAGCAGAATCAACGGCCACTGAATCCCAGCACCGAACAACAACTATTGTCGAAAGAGCAAGGCTACCACACCAAACAGGAGGAGTCTGAAGGAAGGGAAGAGAATCGAGAAGAAAAATTGGATAATGTTTTCGAGCACCAGCCACTAAAAACGTAGTGGATAGAACTATAAGGGGAATTCGAGAAAATAAACCGCCACACTTCGACGGGGAATTAGAAGAAGCAGTCAAGGCTTAGCTTATTAACATGAATAAATATTTTTAATTATATGAGTACTATCACAATCTAAAAGCCCGATTGGCTATCTTTCAACTACAAGGGAAGACCACCTTGTGGTGGGAGGAGGTTAAGATTGTACGCGAGGTGAGCGAACAAAGTATTACATGGGAGAAGTTCCAAAAATACTTCAAGGAAAGGTGTTTGACGGAACAATTTTATGATGAGAAGGCAAGAGAGTTTCATGACTTGTGACTTGGAAAACAAACTATGGATGAGTTTATCACCCGATTTACCTCCTTGCTATGATATGTACCTTATATCTATGAAGAAAAGGCTAAAGTTCAGCGTTTTGTTAATAGTTTACCAGTGGTCATGAGGGAGAGAATTGAGTTCGATAATCCGAAAACAATAGACGAGGTTATACGAAAGGCTACGATGTGCTACCAGCAAAATAAACAGAAGTGGGAAGTTTTGGGCAGAAAATGAGCATACAAGAAAGGTAATAAGACTACATTCAGCAATAAAGAAAATCAAGGCAGTGTTGGTAAGGGATTTTCTAAAGGGCCAAATAAGAGAAATCTGCCAAAGAATCCACTCAAAATTAAGCCGCCAACTGAATCAAGGATCAGCAAGCAAACTGGTAGAAATGACAACAAGGGGACAGCAAGACCCCCAGTACAATGATGGGGATGTGGGGGGCCACACTATATCAAAAATTGTCCTCATCGTAAATGCAACGAATAGGTCTCGCAAATCCATGAGGCATTAATAGTGGGGGATGTAGCCAAGAGCATTCAAAAGATTAATGCTGCTCTAGATGACCGACAGGCCGAATACCAACCAACTATGGTGGAGTTCGAAGGTAAGATTTTTAATCACATTGTATGTGTTTTAATTAATCCTAGAGCTACATTAAGTTATGTTAGTCCTAAGATTGTGGAACAGTGTAAATTACAATTTGTCGAGTTTAAGAACCCTTGGCTAGTACAGCTAGCAATAGGGGCAAAGAGACAAGTATTGGCCAATGTTAGTAATTTCCCTTTGGAAGTAGTAGGTCAGCCTTTAATGGCAGAGCTAAATATACTTCCCCTCGGATCTTATGACATGTTGATAGGCATGGATTGGCTGGAAAAAAGTTGTTCCATTATAAATTGTAAAACAAAAACAATTTACTACAATAATGAGTTGGGAGAAGGACGAGAGATGCAAGGCATCCCAAGGCCCATACAGATTCAACCTTTAACTACCTCTCAGCTGGAAAAGTGTATTAGGAAGGGGTGTCAGATATATGCTATTCAAGTTGGTTATGCCAACACAAAAGAAAAAAAATCCACCTTGGAATGTACATCGATTGTTTAGGAATTTGCTGATGTATTTTCAGAGGAGATACCTGGACTACCGCCCAAAAGGGACATAGATTTCACTATTGAATTGATACCAGGGGTATCCCTGGTGTATCGAGCCCCCTATCGTATGAGCATACCTGAACTCATAGAACTAAAAATGCAACAACAAGAGTTGTTGGATAAAAACTACATTCGCCCCAGCTTGTTGCCTTGGGGAGCCCTCGTGCTGTTTGTCAAGAAGAAGGATGGAACCCTTCACATGTGTATGGACTATTGTCAGTTGAATAAATTGACAATTAAGAATAAATACTCCTTACCCCATATTCATGAACTTTGTGATCAGGTAAAAGGGGCAATGGTATTCTAAAAAATTGACATGCGCACAAGTTACCACCAGATCAAAATTAAAGAGGAAGACATAGCCAAAATTGTTGGGATGGACATTATGAGTTTGTAGTGTTACCCTTCGGGTTAACCAATGCCCCCGCGACCTTTATGTGCTTAATGAACAACATATTCCATCAGTATTTAGATAAGTTTGTGTTAATGTTTATTGATGATATATTGATATATTCCCTGAATATGGAGGAACACAAGGAACATCTCAAATTGGTATTGCAAACTCTCTGGGAGCACCAATTATACGCCAAATACAACAAGTGCAACTTCTTTAAGGAACAAATACAATACTTGGGACACAATCACTAAAGAGGGAGCACCAATTATATGCCAAATACAATAAGTGAAACTTCTTTAAGGAATAAATACAATACTTGGGACACATAATCACTAAATATGGGATCCCTATGGATCCCAAAAAGATAAGAACCATAATGGAATGGCCCACACCAAAGGATGTGGTAGACATAAGATCCTTGATGGGATTAGCGGGTTACTACAGGCGGTTTGTGGAAGGATTTTCGAGAGTGGCCTATCCTATCACTTCCTTGGAAAAAAGAGGAAAAAGTTTCAAATGGACTGCAGAATGCCAATGAAGTTTTTAACAACTCAAGCATCTTCTCACCACAACACCTATCTTAAGAATAGCGGACCCGGGTAAGGATTATGTGGTGTGTACTAATGTAAGTAAGGAAGGGGTAGGAGGGGTACTGATGCAAGAAGGAAAGGTAATCGCCTATGAATCCATAAAATTAAAGGAACATGAGCAGAAATATTCCACTTATGAACTGGAGTTGACAGTTGTGATTCACGCCTTAAAGATGTGGCACCACTACCTGAAGGGGAAAAAGTTTCTTCTAATGACTGTCCATCACAGTTTGACTAGTTATTTCAGTCAGCTAACCTTAAATGTTAGGCATGCACAATGGGTGGATTTCCTGAGTGGTTTTGATTTCGAAATGAAGCATTTGAAAGGGAAAGAAAACTAGGTAGAGGACGTGTTAAGTCAGAAAGTGCAGTGTCTATATGAAATTTCCAGTAGCGAGGGGCATACTAATTTTGATGAGATGATTAAAAAGGTAGCAGAACAAGATTTAAAATATCATCAAACAAAACAGCAAGTTCACAATCCAACCAACAAGGTTACACTATAGATGCAACTGGTTCACTGCACTATTAAATGCTTGATTTTAGATGAATTTCATAGAATTCCTTGTGTTGGACATTGGGGTATCTGAAGTTGATTACTGCACTTCGAAAGCAATATTATTGGCCTGGCATGAAAAACAATGTAGCAGAATATTTGGCATGTTGTCTAGAATGCCAACAAATTAAGGCTGAACACCAGCACCCTGCTAGGTTGTTACATCCACCACCAGTTCCAAGTGGAAATGGGAAACCATTTCTATGGATTTCATAACGGGTTTTCCCAAAACAGAAAGAAATAATGATTCCATTGTGGTGGTAGTGGACAAATTAAGCAAATCAACACATTTGATATCGGTGCAATCCACTTATGAAGCAGTACAAATTGCTCACATTTTTATGCAAAATATTTTCAGATTGCATAGGCTACTAAAAACTATAATTTCAGATCGTGATGTGAAATTCACTTTAGTCTTTTGGAAAACTCCTTTTGAGGGGTTGGGAACTCAGTTAAATTTTAGTACAGCATATCATCCACAAAAGGATGGACAAATTGAATGTGTAAATCAAGTGGCAGAGGATATGCTAAGGGCTTATGTAATGCAACAACCATCTAAGTGGGAGGACTATCTGCATTTGGTTGAGTTCACATATAACAACGGATATCATACCTCTTTGCAGATGAGCCTGTTTGAAGTCTTGTATGGGAAAAAATGCCACACACCCTCCAGTTGGGGGGGACCGGAGGACAAATTAATGTTGGGGCCCAAAATGTTAAAAGAAATGGAGGAGCTGGTCAAGAAGGTTTGATCTAATTTGAAGGTAGCCCAAGATAGGCAAAAGCGTTTTGGTGATAAAAAGAGAATTTTAAAAGAATATTAGGTGGGAGATCATGTATATGTAAGGATTTGAGCAAAAAGGAGTACGTTACAATGGAGTGGGTGCACCAAGCTAGTAGCCCGGTTTTGTGGACCATTCCAAATTTTGGTAAGGGTTGGGCTAGTAGCATACCAGCTTACCCTACCAAGCCATATTCAGGTTCACAATGTCTTCCATGTATCAGTATTGAAAAAATACATTTATGATCCTAAACACATAGTCAGTTAGCAAGATGTGCAGGTAAAAAAAAAGTCTTAGATATATGAGTTAAATTATGATGATAAAGGTAAAACTGAGTTCAATTCTATGGTTACAGGTCGAACTAGAAGGAGAATTCTTGGTCGAGCCACAGAATATTCTCGAACGGAAAATAGTAATGCTACGGAAATGAGCCATCATCCAGGTTAAAGTGTAATGGTAGCACTTTAGGCCGGGCGAGGCCACTTGGGAGGATGAACAATTCATGAAGGAAGCTTATCCAAATCTGTTTGAGGCTGAGAAACATCAAGATGATGTTCTCTTTTAGGCGGGGAAGATGTAATGTCCCAAGTAAAGATGTAAATATTTTTATTTACATCAGTAAGGAAACTGGATAATATTGTTAATGTTATTTTATTGTTTGATTAATGATATTGTTAATTTCTAAATTTGGGAAATCACTGAGTATTAACAGATTGTAACTTCTCATAAAAAAGTTCGAAAAAGAAGGCAGTTGCCAGTAAGGAAAAGGGGGTAAAAACCCTATTTTCCCCGCCTAACAGAAAACACTCCAAGAAAAGGGATGGGGAGGGGGGAAAAACTGTGTTGTTGGGACAAACGGTAAGATTGGAAAAATAATAATTTTAAGTCTAGTGATGACCAGATAGCATTGGCACTATGTGTGTAGAAGTCTTGCTGAAGACTGGGGTCTGGAAAGTAGGCTTGGGGGGCGATTTGGTCTGGAAGATGAATCTCATAGTCGGGAGGATGACAAGATGAATTGGTAAGGTAACTGAGAATGATTGGAAACTTCTGAACAAGATCATATGTAAGCAGTACCTTACGATATTTTTACTATAGGAAGAGCGGTATGTTGATTAATTGTGAGTGTGACAGAGAATCTTTTCTTAAATTTATCCTTGGTGAGAAAAATCAAAGTTGAAGAAATATAAGAGCTCTGTGATTATATTTAATAGAGAAAAACATTATCTGTAGAAATATGAGAGTTTCTTATGTTTTATGCTAATAAAGAATTCAATGTCTATCGAAAAATAAAAGCTTTAGAAATTTATAAACAATTAAGTATTCATTACTTTGTGTGAAATAAGAGTGTTGTGAATTGTACTCCTGTAGAGATTTTAATGTCAGTAGATTTTAAAGGTTATAAAGTAGAAATTACCTGAGACTGTGTAAACTGTGGAATCAAAATAATTTACCCAAGTTTGTAAAACCGGAGAGGGATCTCGATTAGGGTTGGGCTAGAAAGAACTTACCAAGAAAGCCCTAGTGGAGAAGAACCTATAAGGTAACAAGAGGGCTTAGCAATTCAGAATAGTGAGGTGGGGGAAAACCAAAATTAAAGATTAGAACCAATGGTTTTTGGCAGCCTGATACCATCTAATCCTAGAGGGGTCTGAGCAAAACAGACCTGAGCGAATGGTATAAGTCTAGACAGAGACTAGCCTCTCTAAAGGGCAAGAACTTAACGCACAAGTAATCCACAAAAAAGATTGCTGTAAACCTTGTTTGCAAGTGTCTATGTAGACAAGAGTCCTTCAGAGATTGGGAATCTAGAGAAAACAAATCGAAGGATTGTATAACTAACAAAAAGAAATTTTGTGTAAGCAAAGTGGTGTCAGTGTAACAATGGGACGAAGAGCCTTTGTGGCAAGCTCAAACCCCAGAATCCCACCTTTGAAACCTCAAGGGTTTAAATGATGATTTCAACTCTGAATTTCCCGCTTGCGACCGACCCTGGTAATACCAGAGTCTTAGCATAGCGGAGAAATGGTAAATATACATAACAATAATTAGATTCAAGAAAATCTCTTTTCAGTGAAATTCGATGCATACAATTTATTAAAACAACAATAACATCCATATAGTGAAACATTATTACCATAACTGTTATGCACTAAAGGAAAAGCTTGTAAGAACAAGTAGATTAACCAGAAGGATTTAAAGAAACACAAGAAATAATTCCACAATAACATGCTACAGAATAATAGCAATATAGCACCATGTATTTCAAGAGGATAGAACCTCGTGATGCTATTCATTTAACCAGGCCATATAAACATTAACAAGTCTGAAGAGAAAAGCAAGGTGCGTATTGCAATCCAGGGCCAAGATAATACAACCGCCAAGTATGGAAGACTTAAATTGTGAATATCCAAAAATGAAACTCTGTTTTTAATTATATTTCATGAAAGATAAATCCTGAGTGTAAACTCAGCTTGAACCGAAGCTTAAATAAAAGACCCTAGACTAGAAAACCTCAAACAGACTGGAAGGAGGAGTTGCAAAAGGACCCCACCGGGTAGCAAGAAGCGGAAACTTGTCAAGTTTAAAATGTATTAACAAGGCAAAAGCCAGAGCTGGATTTCTACCAGTGGAATACAACTAAAAACCTTTATAGGAAATGGAAGGAACCTTTCCCTCTCTCCAAGAGTGAAAAAAGCTACCAAACAAGAGCACTATAGACATACCCGAAACCCTTCTTGAGATATCGTGCCAGGCTTATAAGATTTTCCACTTCCAAATTCTGTGGCTGGGAACATAGCCATTCCCACTGCTTCTGCAAGAAAAGAGTTCGCATTAGAAGCAACCTAAAAATCAGAAAAAGAAAATTTGTTGTCACAGCAGGGAGCTTACAAACAAGGAAAAGAAAAAAAAAGGGGTTAATACTTGTATGAAAATGGCAGACAAGTGGACCTTCCAACACACTTGAAACCATTCAACTACCTTGTATTTGAAAAACTTTGAGTCTTGCAACCCGCAAGCAGAACAGACCTTATCGCCAAGGGAGATAGAGAAAATGAGGGACAAAACCCAACGAACACGAATGAAAAACCTTCTGGGCAAAGCAAAACCATAGATATGTAATCTCGCTACCTCCATCGTTGATGCGAGGATTGATCTCGAGGTGCTTTGGTACTGCTTCCAGGCCACCCAAACGGCGAAGCAGCAAAATTAAATTTAGAACTGAAAGGAGGCAGCTTAGCTTGAAGTGCGAGCTGAGTCATTCAAAAATGGATCGACTTCCCCATAAATATCTGGACAGACTACTAATGATAATAGAATGTCAACAGGCTTATGGTACTTTAGGTAAATCAATTCACCGCATTTCATTTTTAAGCAATAATTATTAAACCAGGATCGACAGATCAATTGTATGCTTGGGTCATGTGAGTTGTGTTAATGTTATAAAGGAACAACGGAAAAGTATTCATAAATAAAAAAAAAAAATCAAATGTAAAATGGAAATTTTATTATATAGTAGTTAGAGATGTGACAAAAATCTTAGACAGCAATAATCATACAATGATTCAACAAAAGAGATTGAAAAGTTTAAATAAAAATATTCCTCAAAAGCTTCAGCAACAAGGATCCCAATAAAAAGGTTGTACCCGTGCTTCCACTATCAAATGGCTAGCATCTTGACTTATCGATGATAATGTAACAGAGAAACAAAATTTTATAATGTAACATATAAACAAATATTTATAAAGAAAATAAAGGGTAAAATAATAAATGAAAATAAATAATAAAAAAAATAAAATGCTAAATATTAATTTTTAATATTATAAATATTAAATTAAAAATAAACCAATTAATTTTATATATTTTAAAAAATGTTTTTTGTTTGGAAAAAGTTTAGTTCATTCTAAAGAAATAAGTTAATAGCCTAAGGACTTAGAGGCTTATGGAAAAAGTGAAATCTTATTTTTCTTTATCGACCACGAGGATAATTTCACGTTGGTGTGGTTTTCCTCAAATAATGGTGATGAATCTACCTATTAGAGATTGACTCACTATTTGATTTGACAAAAAGATTATAATAGATTTTGCCAATATATAAATATATATATATATATATATATATATAATATATATATGATACTTCTTTGGCATAAAAGTTTCAATACATAAGGGATTTGACAAACAAATTATTATAACAGATTTTGCCAATATATCTATATATATATATATATATATATATATATATTATATAATATGTATGTATGTATGTATGTATGTATGATTATGTATTTATGTAATACTCTTGCCATAAAAGTATTTAATACATAAAGGTATATGTTTGTAAGTTATTAATGATATCGAAATTAAACTTATGTTATCTTTTATAAGTCCATAACTAATTTAATTGTTCTAAATTCAAAAATAATGTACAAAAAGTAGCCATTCCAATCACATTCATCTAGAAACAATTAGGATGCAATACCTTTTTTTATATTTAAGATGTAATACCTCTATTTGCATTTTATTAGTGTATCTATAAAACTTAATTCAATTATAGCTTATGATACATTTCAAAATTCCATAAATGTAATGAACAAAATAAAATCAAACAATTGATTTTTCATATTCAAAATATTCAAAAACCTACAATCCTAGGAATAATATCTACTAATATCTGCAACTTGTTCAAATAGTCTTTATTCTATACACCTACAATCACAATAAAAATATCTACTAATATTTGCAACTTGTTCAAAGATTCACTTTTCGTCTTATTCAGGTAACCAACAATCTCTATTGTGAGAAATGCGTCCCAAAATTGAAGAAACCCTAAATGCTTCTACAGGTCATATGACCATTGGGATATTTCTCTCTTTTACTGTTGGGATATTTTTCTCTTATAGTGAGGGGAAGACGAGCCAACTCTTGGGATATTTTTTTATTTCTAAGTCTCTACATGTATCTGTTAATGTCAATTCAAATTTGTTGGCTTTGATATCCACAAATGTGGCGTAATCAATTTGAACATGACAAAAGAAAATGAAGTATGAATTTGAAACCTTCATTCCATTCCTTTTGATGTTTGTTGTCCCATTGGTTGAGCTCAAGTGAATCGAACTATAAAACAACTTGAAATAATCATTTTATTCCTCTAGACTAGTTCTTTGTCACTAAAACCATTGTTTTGTACCTTTTGATGGTGGTTCTTGTGGTGGTTGTGCATTCCTTATAGTTGAGGCATGGATATTTCAAGAGGGCCCCTTTCCATACAGGTGGTTTGCAGGTGTGAATCAGTCCATTGGCATAAGCCTTAGAAAAACATAAAAGAGTGAACTCACCTAATGTTTCCATTATATCTTCAAATGTGGTGTCGTACATATATAAGAAATTTGAAGGGGGTCATGAGGCCATTGATTACAACATGAAATGAATTTCCTTGAACTACAATTCAAATCCTATGGTTGGAACCAAAGTTACACTTTGTTATATCTATTCGCTCAGTGGTTCTACAAGTGAATCTAATATTGAATTTGACAACATTTTAATTCTTTGAAGTTGATCTGAAACAAAATTGGGAGTTGATATTCAATTGGATACTTTTTTAGATGCTAATATATATCTCCATATTTGGAAATAGTAGCGACTCCAGGTCTCCTGAAATAGTATCCATCCCCTTGAGAAGGCATAGTAAAAAAAGAGTGCACTAGGGCACGATGTTTAAGGCATTGCTCATAGCTTGCACTAAATTTTAAGCCCAATTTCATCTAAACCTACAAAGACCTTTAACATTTAGAGGTTGTGTGAAAATAATTTTTATCACAGAAAGTGATGGGTGGAAAAATGAATATTATTGTTTTTATTATTGGTCTCATACTAAGTGGAAAATAGAATTATCTAGAATACTCAAGGAAAATTGAGTGTACATTGATCTTCAATGATTTTTATGATGTCATTTATGATAGCCATAATAAACTTATGAAAATGACAACAAAAAAGGAAACATTTTTTTTTTCTTTATTGCTACTTGCATAAGTAAAGATGTGAGTCAACATATTAGTTCTATCAAAAAAAATTGGACTCATTTGAAGAAGTTGAAATATGTATATGATTTATATTCAAATTTCATAAATGAAGCTAATTTGTTTTTTTATGAAACTCTTCATCCTTGAAATGAGAGATAATGATATCATGGCTTTATCTTCCGAAATTAAAGACATCATGCATTATGTTGATGCTATTGGTGTGAATATAGACATTTCTCTCATAAACTTCATTGAGGCTCTCTACCCCCCATGTTCTCACTATCTTGAGTCACTTCAAGCTAGTCGACAACTAAGATCTCTTGATTTAATTAACTCCTTGTTGGAGAAAAGTGTAGAATGTGAGAAGGATTCTTTGAAGAAGACAACTCAATCGAATAGAAGAATTGTTTTCCTTGCTAAAAAATGAAAGAATCAATCACATGATTCTACTGGAGCATATTGCTGTAAGAAGTGAACAAAAAGAAGAATTTAGAGGCAATGGGTAAGAAAATCAAAGCCCAATGTCTAAGTTTTACTATGTTTATTGTAGTAAGAATTGGTATTAAGCAAAAACATGCAGAATCTCATGGGATAAGATTAAAGAGAAGTAGGAACACAAGGAAGACAAACGTAAAGTCTCTAAATCAACTCATTTGTGTTTTTTCTCATTAAAATATTGACATAAACAAATATTTATTGAAAACTTAGTTTGAGTCTTAGAAAGATGCCCTATTACTTAACATCTAGGTTACTTGAGTTATGAATTTATAGAAATATTTTCTGAAAAATTGAATGATAATGTAAATGATGAAGTATATTTTTTAAATAAATCCAATTTCCAACTTGCACTATTAGGAACTATCATGCTCAAATTACATGGATTCTCATATTTTAATTTTTTATGATTTGGGTTGTGAAAAACTTACGGTCTCTGTTTCACATTTGACAACAAGCCCATTCCAGTTACATAAGTCGATGGAAATTTTGAAATGAGGAGGAACATAGACTTGCAATATTTGGAACTATCATGATTCTCATATTTTAATTTTTTATGATTTGAGTGGTGAAAAACTTACGGTCTCTTGTTCACATTTGACAATGGGCCCATTCCATTTACATATGTCGATGGAAAATTTAAAATGAGGAGGAACATAGTCTTTGTAATGAGATGGGATGATGAAAAATGGTTGAAATTGGAGGGCACATAATTATACACATGTTTCTCACTATGCTAAAAGTACATTGGCTTCTAGTATTTTGTGGTATACTAGATTTGTCTTGCAGTCAAACTCACGAGGTTTGAAAATTGACACGCTAGCAACTAGGCCATCCTATTCCCAAATGACTTGAACGTGTATAACACACAATGGACCTCTGATCGATACTTCTGATTGACCATCTTGATTTTTTTCTATATATTTAACTTCAAAATTATGTAGAAAACGCCGACCATCAATCCATCCCTCTGTGTGTTGAAATATTAATAATTCCAACTGTGGAATTTATTGCAGCGCTGTTTTGCAAAACCACCAGTCCATTCCATCGCACCGCCTTTTGTCAAAAGTTGTTTTTCCCCGGGAGGCTCTGATCACACTGACCAGTTGACGCGTGTCCACAGTACGGTTCCAAAACCACTCATTCCCCGTCCGGCAATGTTCGTGCGATTTTGACCTCCGGGGGATTGGTGTCAACCGTCCGATCAAATCAACAGGCCAACATCATTTGTAGTTGACGTGAAATAATTTTTGTTGTTTTTATTATTGGGACGACGTCCGTAGCAGTAATTAATTAATCCACGTGAAGTAATTAATGTAATGTGCTCTAGTTGGTAAACGTAGGTGAAGACATTTTCATTGTCTTTAATTCACAGGAGTTTTTTTTGGGCGCATGTAAAACAAAAGGTATGTAATATTATTGTTTGTGGATATAGATATATGCAACAGCGTATATGCAAGTTTTTTTTAATATGTAATGTAATGAAAGTGGAGGCGTTGTAGCGCGATAAGAAAAAGGGGAAGAACGCACAGAGTGCAAATGACTGTATGAAATTTTTGGTTGAAATGTATGTAACAACAAAGCATATGTAAAGAAATTTTACACAACAGTAAATGTAAAATTTTACACACACAACAGTGTAATTTTGTGCAAGAAGAGACAGAGTAATTTTCAGGGAGACAGTGAAGTTTTTTTTAACTGCATCTGAAGAAGTCTTGGAGAATCCCTCTGGCAGAGGAAGAATTTGTAACTGCAGTGGTTTGATTAATGAATACAAAGTGTTTATTTTGGTGTGTGAAACTCTGTTCTCCAGCAAACATCTTTTTTTGCTTCCCTGTGTTAAGATCCTGTGAAAACAAAGAATTTTCTGTGTTCAATATTTTGTTTGAAATTACTATAAATTTCCAACTTGGTATCAGAGCTTGTCCAGGCTCTTTGAAGGTGTCAAAGAAGCTGAAGGAAGGATTTTTTGTTGCAGCAGCTTCTCTAGCAGAGTGAAGACTCAATCAAGAAAAATCCAAGGTATTTCTCAAGATTTTTTGTGTTGTTGTTGAAGACACTCAGTGATTTTTAAATACACATTCAAGTATTTCAAGCATAGTTTAGAGTGCAAGAATGGCTAGCTCCAGCACCAGCACCAGCACTAGCATGTGTATTTGTAATACCCAGCTCCCACAACCACAATTTAATGGGAAAAACTATGACTATTGAGCAATAACTATGAGAGCCCTGTTTGCCTCACAAGATTTATGGGAATTTGTTGAGGATGGATTTGAAGAACCAGTATATGAAAATGAGTTTAATAACTTAACTCAGGCAGAGAAAGATCTGTTGAAGAGCTATACGAAGAACGATTCTAAAGCCCTCCTCTTCCTATATCAAGCAGTGCATGAGAGTGTGTTTCTAAGGATAGCAGCAGCCAAGACATCCAAAGAAGCATGGAAAACTCTCAAGACAGCCTATCAAGGCATGGAGAAAGTGAAGACAACAAAACTAGAGTTGCTGAGGAGAGATTTTTAGAATCTATGCATGAAGGAGTCAGATAATATTGACTCATTCTTCACACAAGTAATTAGTCTGGTCACACAAATAAGGTCTCATGGAGAGATTCTTGAAGAAAGGAGGATTGTGGAGAAACTATTGAGAGTCCTACCCTCAAAGTTCGATGTGATTGTCACCACCATAGAAGAGACAAAAGATCTCACAAATTTCTCAGTTGATGAACTACATGCATCACTGATAACACATGAGCAGAGATTGAGTAGAAATGAAAACTCATCTCTAGAGCATGCCTTTAAGACTCATATGTCTTTTGGAAGAGGAAGAGGTCAAGATAGAGGAAACATGAGAGGAAGAGGCAGAAGCCAAAACAGAGGTGGAAGAAACAGTCCAGCAAACACTTAAGGAAGAGGAAGCAAGCCAAATTAGAACCAAGGCCAAGGCAGCAGCCAACAAAGTGGACAACATCATGCTCAAGGACAAAGCTATGAAAAATCCAATGTCCAATGTTATTATTGTAAAAAATATGGGCATTATGCAAATGAATGTAGGAAGAAGCAGCATGATATGAATAATAGATCTAGTGCAAATTTCACTACAGAAAATATCAGCCAAGATAATTTTTTGTTAGCTTGTAATATGGCTGAAACAAAGAGTGATGATATATGGTTTCTAGACTCCAGTTGCAGTAACCATATGACAGGAAACATAGCCCTGTTTTCTAAGTTAGATCAGAGTGTGAAGTCACAAGTCACACTTGGGACTAATAGTAAAGTTTCTGTTATGGGAAAAGGTGAAGTAAAAATCTTTACAAAGAAAGGTGAAAAGAAAACCATAACAGATGTCTATTATGTTCCTGGAATGAAGTGTAACCTCTTAAGTATTGGACAACTTGTTCAAAAGGGGTACAATGCTTTCTTTGAGAATGATGTATGCATCATCATGGATAGAAAACCCAGCAAACTATGTATTGTTGAAGTGAAGATGACAAGGAACAGGATGTTCCCTCTTAGGATAAAAGCAGTTTTGAAAGATGGAGTAGAAATTGCAGCAGTTACACAAGAGGCTTTCCAAAGCGAACCAAAGGATGAAAATTGGCTGTGGAACTTCAGATTTGGACATCTCAACTTTGGAGGTCTTAACTTGTTGAATAGAAAAAGAATGGTAAGAGGATTACCATTGATAGAGAAACCGGGCAGCCTTTGTGAAGGTTGTATCTTTGGGAAACAACACAGAGAAAGTTTTCCATCAGGGAAAAGCATAAGGGCAAAAGCACCCTTAGAAATTGTCCACTCAAATTTATGTGGACCGATGCAACTCCATCACTTGCAGGAAGCCTCTATATACTAACATTCATTGATGATTTCACTAGAAAAACTTGGGTTTATTTCCTGAAGAAAAAAAGTGAAGTGTTTGAAAAAATTCGAAATTTCAAAGCACTTGTAGAAAACCAAAGTGGGCTGCATATCGAAGTTCTAAGAACTGATAGAGGAGGTGAGTATATCTCCAAAGAATTTCTACATTTTTGTAGAGAAAATGGAATTCACAAATAGTTTACCACAAGGTACACTCCGTAGCAAAATGGAGTTGCTAAAAGGAGGAATAGAACAATCAAGGATATGGCGGGGAGTATGTTCAAGGAAAAGCATTTGCCAAATGATTATTGGGCTGAAGTTGTACATTGTGCAGCGTACATTTTGAATAGGTGTCCTACAAAAGCAGTCATGAACAGAGTGCCAAAAGAAGCATGGAGTGGGAGAAAGCAAGGAGTCACCCATATGAAATTTTTTGGATGTGTGGCTTATGCACACATTCCAGATCAGCTAAGGAGGAAGTTGGATAGCAAAGGGGAGAAATGTATTTTCATTGGATACAGTGAGGAATCCAAAGCTTATAGGTTGTATAACCCATCCACCAAGAAGTTTTTCGTGAGCAGAGATGTTCAGTTCATTGAGGAGGAAACTTGGGATGGAAGCATAGAGAAAACAGTGAATGTTAAAAGCTCTTTGTCACATAATGACGATAATGAGGAGATGGCTGAAATACATCCCCATACAACAGCGCCAACACAAGGGCAACAAGAGACACCCTTGAGGATAAATGAGAGTGCTTCTCCAAGGACATCACAAGGAGGAAATTCAAGTGCTTCTTCAAGCACTTGTACACCAAATGAAAGACGTAAGAAGTTCAGAAATTTAAGTGACATTTATGAAGAAGAGGCAACAAATGAAGGTATGAATTCTTTGTTCGCTTTATATTGTCATGTTGATGACCCTATTCATTTAGAAGATGCAATTAAGGATAGGAAATGGATAGAAGCTATGGATGAGGAGATCAATGCCATAGAAAGAAACAAGACATGGGATTTGCTTGAACTACCAAAAGGAAAGGAAGTCATTGGAGTTAAATGGGTCTACAAGACCAAGAGTAATGCTGAAGGCAAAATAGAAAGACACAAGGCAAGACTGGTTGTCAAAGGATATAAGCAACATTATGGGAGAGACTATGAGGAAGCTTTCGCACCAGTTACTAGAATGGAAACCGTGAGAGCAGTGTTGTCCATAGCAGCACAAAACAAGTGGAAAGTTTACCAAATGGACGTGAAGTCAGCGTTCCTAAATGGATTGTTAATGGAAGAGGTTTACATTGAACAACCTCTAGGCTATGAAAAGAAAGGCCAAGAGCACAAAGTGTGCAGATTGAAGAAAGCTCTTTATGGGTTGAAGCAAGCACCAAGAGCATGGTACAGTTGGATAAATTCCTATCTACTGGAAACTATTTTTGGAAAGTGTGAGGGAGAATCCACCCTCTACATCAAAGAAAAGGATGGTAAAATTCTAATTGTTGTGTTATATGTTGATGCTGTTATTTTCACAAGTAATGATGATTATCTTATTAAAAATTTCAAAACAGTCATGAAAGAAGAATTTGAAATGATTGACATGGGTTTGCTGAGATACTTCTTAGGAATAGAAGTAGAACAAAGTGGAAATGGGGATTTTATCTCACAGGAAAAATATGTTAATGAAGTGCTAGAAAGATTTAATATGCAGGAGTGTAAGGCAACAATCACTCCCACAGTGATGGGATTAAAACTCAGCAAAGAGGACAGCAGCAAGGATTTTGATCCTAGTTTGTACAAGAGCATAGTTGGCAGCCTCATGTATTTGACTGCAACTAGGCCGGATATAATGCATGATTTTAGTTTAATTTCCAGATTCATGGAGAGTCCAAAAGAAGCACATTGGCAGGAAGCAAAAAGAATTCTGAGGTATGTTAAAGGTACTAAAAGGTTTGGCATTTTATATACTATCTCAGAATGTTCATATTTAATTGGATACACTGATAGTGATTGGGCTGGAAGTGTAGATGATCGGAAAAGCACATCTGGTTATGTTTTTCACATGGGTTCAGGAGCTATTTCATGGGCTTCTAAGAAACAACCTATTGTAGCGTTGTCTACAGCAGAGGCTGAATATGTGGCAGCTACAATAGCAACATGTCAAGCAGTTTGGATGAGAAGGATGTTAAGAAGTTTATGCCAAGAGCAAGAACAAGAAACTGTGATTTTTTGTGACAATAGCTCAACTATTGCATTATCCAAGAATTTTGTGTTTCATAAGAGAACGAAACACATTGACACAAAGTTTCATTACATCAGAGAATTGGTGAACAGTGGTGAAATTGTTTTAGAACACTGCAGGACTCAAGAGCAGGTTGCAGACATTCTGACCAAACCATTGGGCCAAAAAAGTTTTGAATTTTTGAGGAAATGTCTGGGTATGACAGATAACCCAGCAGTTGAAATTAAAGGGGAGTGTTGGAATATTAATAATTCCAACTGCGGCATTTATTGCAGCATTGTTTTGCAAAACCACCAGTCCATTCCATCACACCGCCTTTTGCCAAAAGTTCTTTTTCCCCGGGAGGCTCCGATCACACTGACCAGTTGACGCGTGTCCATAGTACAGTTCCAAAACCACTCATTCCCCAGCCGACAATGTTCGTGCGATTTTGACCTCCAGGGGATTGATGTCAATTGTCCGATCAAATCAACGGGCCAACATCATTTGTAGTTGACATGAAATAATTTTTGTTGTTTTTATTATTGGGAGGACGTCCGTAGCAGTAATTAATTAATCCACGTGAAGTAATTAATGTAATGTACTCCAGTTGGTAAATGTAGGTGAAGATATTTTCATTGTCTTTATTTCACGGGAGTTTTTTTTTTGGGCACATGTAAAACAAAAGGTATGTAATGTTATTGTTTGTGGATATAGATATATGCAGCAACGTATATGCAAGTTTTTTTCGAATATGTAATGTAATGAAAGTGAAGGCGCATCAGCGCGATAAGAAAAAGAGGAAGAATGCACAGAGTGCGAATGACTGTAAGAAATTTTTGGTTGAAATGTATGTAACAGCAGGGCATATGTAAAGAGATTTTACACAACAGTAAATGTAAAATTTTACACACATAGCAGTCTAATTTTGTGCAAGAAGAGACAGAGTAATTTTCAGGGAGACAGTGAAGTTTTTTTTAACTGCATCTGAAGCAATCTTGGAGAATCCCTCTAGCAGAGGAATAATTTGTAATTGCAGTGGTTTAATTAATGAATACAAAGTGTTTATTTTGGTGTGTGAAACTCTGTTCTCCAACAAACATTTTTTTTTGCTTCCCCGTGTTAAGATGCTATGAAAAAAAGCATTTTCTTTGTTTAATATTTTATTTGAAATTACCAGAAATTTCCAACACTGTGAAAGATTGCAGCTGTGAAATATAGTGGATTTTTGTTTCATTGACTTTATATTTGTAACCCCGGCCTATAATTTTGGAGGTTGCAGGGATCCCGGAATGTAACATAGGCAACCTGACAGACATCGTATTTGAGATTTTTAGCCCCTAGGATTTTCCAAAATAAGATCCATGGGTTCACGTTAGGATTATCATCATTATTTACCAGAACAGATGCGGATTCAACGCTATCCCATACTCCTAACCCTATTATTTGCTTCCCTCCAGAGACACATAGAAGGATGACGATAATATGCCCTTGAGCTGAATGAAGTAGGACTTGAGTATGGCCAGGCAGCTGTAGGAAATCATATACTGATTCTTCTGAGGCTCACAATGTCTCTGAGGGATAATAGAGGAAAGGGAACCCCATTGATTATTTCCCGTGAAGTCAACTGGAACCAGCTAGAGTCCACTATTTTGACTGCACTAGTCATCCCCTTTGTGAATGTTGCTGTCTAATTATAAAAAAAAATCAGTTAGTTAGGGCCTATATTCTTTCTCATCTGATAAAATGTTAATTTTATGTTAATTGCGGATTCAGAAATCTAAAATTTATTTTAAAAAGATTACGTCAGGCAGATTCAACCCAAGCCCATCACATCTGGATCCCCTTTCGAAATGATAAACATACCAGCCTACCCATACAATATAATAAATTAGTAGAGGGCCATATGATGGACCTGAAAACTAGAAATATTGAAGATATTAATATAAATTCATCTAAATCTACCGAAGGTTAAGAGATATCAAACCTTTTCATATGTAAACCTTCCTAGAATGCTAGATTAAATTTGTTGTTCACATACACATAAGAATATATAGAGTATTCCCATAAGAATATATAGAGTAGATGAATACTATTCCCAAATTATGTTGTATAGAGCTTAGCTACAGAGTTTTGGGGGAAAAAACATAATTGAACAAATACTACATGTTAGTATATTTATTACAAGGTTTTAAATATATAATTACATAATTTTGAGTTTAAAATGAGGTAACTATGTTCCTAAACCATATGTTAAAGTAATAACTAGCATTTGCAGCAGATGTTGCAAAGGAAATGCCGTAAGTCAGCAACGCATATGGAAGAAGAACATAAATGAAAAATATGTGATATGTTAGGTGATCTAACTATAGCCAAATCTGAATGATAAAATAAATCTAAATGTTAAATGTAATACAATCAAACAATCTACTCAAACCAATGGTATGCACAACTTCCTTAGAATAGGATAAGTTTATCGTTATATTTCAGGTTAAAGATACAGTGCTAAAGTTAGATCAGGCAGTTCTATTTTATTTTTAGCGTCTTTCTGAATTCATTTTTTATCAGTCAGATAGAGTGCAGATCCATATATCTAAGCAATATATATATTTTTATGAACCCTATGTGTCACTTATAAAAGAGAGTGAGAGTATCACTTCCCTTCACTTAGCTAGGGATGGAGTTTGTCTCTCAAGACAATATGATCTTATTTTTATTATAATTAACCTTAAAACATGATTAAAAAACAAAAGCAGATTATAAATTAGTAATTGTCTAGAATTATAACGAAGACAAATGGGGTGGAGGGCATATTATATTATTCGGGAAAAGGCATTGTCATTGGAATCAGATGAAGGAAAAAATACAGAGAAGGCATAGATTCATAGAGCAAAAAAATTTTCAAGGTTTTTTTCGTCACTTCAAAGGCCTTCAAAAAGCCTAGAGCCAGTCCCTAGAAAATCTCATTGTCCCCACAATCCAATTAAGTAAAGATAATTCACGGATGGCATAGATACAAGCCGTTTTAGGAAATTGTAAGGTTTTGAATCATTTCAAAAGCCTCGCAAACCAATAGAGCATGGAGAAACTATGTCATAGGAAATTTGATAGGTGAACCCATACCAGGCATCTCAAATTTTTATCCCATGTTTTGCCTTGAGGTTGACCAGAAATAGGTCGTTTTGAATGATTTTTACACAGAATTGGAATATTATATTCAAAACAACCTAGAAAATTTCATTGTGGCCGGAACCTAGACAAGTAAAAAAATTCACAAAAGGCATACATATAGACCATCCGAACATTTTTTAAGATACTGGGTCGTTTCAGAAACCAAAAAACGTAAAATTAATAAAAACCAATTGATAAAAACCTATAATTAATGAGTGTTCTGTACTCCCACCTGAAAATTTTGGAAGAGTCAATTTGAGTGGAACACATTATAGAAGCTTCCAATGTCAACCGTGTGGCTTATTTAAGTTGTTGGAGAAGATATTCTACTAAACCATTCACATTCTCCAAGAGAAAATACAAACACTCATTTCCATTCATTAAAACAGCTTCGAATCTTTCGAAATGTCTGGAATCACAAGAAGCCCTGCAGAACATATTGACAAATTCACACCGCTATCAGAAGAAAGTGGAATGTAACACTTTTAATTGATTAAGAAATTAAGACTTGACCGACTTTCTAATGTGAGGAATTTTCTAAGAAAAGAGGGAATATATCCTATTTCTCCTGGTCAAACAAATTAACAATATACCAATGCTTTTTCACATGATAAGTGGATTGAAGTTGAAAAAAAAAGCATCAGTACAATATGTTTGTACGAAAACTACACCCAGGAGTCAGGGGCATATTATATGGGTAACTAAGACAAGTGGGGTGGAGGGAATATTATATTATTTGGGAAAATTCATTGTCATTGGAATCAGATGAAGGAATAAATACAGAGAAGGCATAGATTCATAGATCCAAACAAATTTTCAAGGTTTTTTTTTGTCACTTCAAAGGCCTTGAAAAAGCTTAGAGCCTATCCCTAGAAAAGCTCATTGTCCCCACAATCCAATTAAGTAAAGATAATTCACGGATGGCATAGATAGAAGCCGTTTTAGGAAATTGTAAGGTTCTGAATCATTTCAAAAGCCTCGCAAACCAGTAGAGCATGGAGGAACTATGCCGTAGGAACTTTGACAGGTGAACCCATACCAGGCATCTCAAATTTCTATCCCATATTTTGCCTTGAGCTTGACCAGGAAATAGGTGGTTTTGAATCATTTTTATCATACACAGAATTGGCATATTATATTCAAAACAACCTAGAAAATTTCATTGTGGTCGGAACCTGGACAAGTAAAAAAATTCACAAAAGCCATAAATATAGACCATTCGAACATTTTTCAAGATACGGGGTCGTTTCAGAAACCAAAAACCTAAAATTAATAAAAACCAATCGATAAAAACCTAAAATTAATGAACTTTCATTAGAACGTTCATCTTTACATGTTAGACATCCCATAACGAAGAACCGTCAAACACATGACAGAACTGCCATTATGAGTTTGTGGATTAAACAAGTCATGAGAGGAAAGGATGAAACATAAAATTTTATGATCTTATTTTTATTATAATTAACCTTAAAACATGATTAAAAAAAAGCAGATTATAAATTTGTAATTGTCTAGAATTATAACGAACAGTCATAAAACCAAAATTTTATGATCTTATTTTTATTATAATTAACCTTAAAACATGATTAAAAAACAAAAACAAATTTGTAATTTGTAATTGTCTAGAATTATAATGAACACACAAAACCAAAATTTTCACTGTTTTACCTTATAATCACAAGTCTCAGCAACGTTTATAATTCTACCACTTCTTCTTATTATTCTAAACCATTCATACAAGCTGCTACCATCTGGTATTTGGGTGCACCTCTACATCATACATATCATTAAACTACACTTCTTCTTATTATTCTACACCATGCATACAAGCTACTACCATCTGGTATTTGGGTGCACCTATATATCATATGTATCATTAAAGTACACTTTTCTTTGCAAATAAGAATAAAAATAGAGTGTTCTATACTCCCATCTGAAAAATTTGGTAGATTCAATTTGAGTGGAACACATTATAGAAGCTTCCAATGTCAACCGCGTGGCTTCTTTAAGTTGTTGGAAAAGATATTCTGCTAAACCATTCACATCCTCCTCTTAGCATTTTTGTATAGGGTGAATCAAGCATCTTTTCCCTCTCCTCTTCATCCAAATCTTCCTAGGATTTTGGCATTTCATCTGGTTGAAGGAAAGGATGTTCTTTTGGTGAATTGGTATCACTAACTGGAGAACTGGATGAAGTCATTTGGATTTGTTCTTTGCTCTGAGCCTGATTTTTCAGCTTTGGCATTTTTGCAATCATGCTTACATTTCCAATGAGAGATTTGACGCCCCCTGCTTGTCTCACTAAGTTTTTCATTCGTTCCAAGGGCTGACAGTCAGAAATTCCATCCTCTGAAGATGAAAAATTACATAGCTCCTCAGATTCCTCCTGCAAATTTTACATTTATATTCTCATTAAACACATTAGAATGTGTATCTAGCTCATAAGGATAGCATTCCAGATCTTTTTTGCATCTGTGCTATATTTCAACAACGTTTATAATTCTACCACTTCTTATTATTATTCTAAACCATTCATACAAGCTGCTACCATCTAGTATTTGGATGCACCTCTATATAATACATATCATTAAAGTACACTTTTCATTGCAAATAAGAATAAAAATAGAGTGTTCTGTACTCCCACCTGAAAAATTTGAAGAGTCAATTTGAGTGGAACACATTATAGAAGCTTCCAATGTCAATGGTGTGGCTTCTTTAAGTTGCTGGAGAAGATATTCTGCTAAACCATTCACATCCTCCAAAAGAAATACGACCACTCATTTCTATTCACTGAAATAGCTTCGAATATTTCGAAAATGTCTGGAATCACAAGAAGCCCTGCAGATCATATTGACAAATTCACAACGCTATCAGAAGAAAGTGAAATGTAACATTTTTAATTGATTAAGAAATTAATACTTGACCGACTTTTTAATGTGGGGAATTTTTCTAAGAAAAGAGGGAATATATCCTATTTCTCCTGGTCAAACAAATTAATAATATATCAATGCTTTTTCACATGATAGGTGGATTGAAGTTGGAAAAAAAAAGCATCAGTACAGTATGTTTGTACGAAAACTACACCCAGGAGTCAGGGGCATATTACATGGGTAACTAAGACAAATAGGGTGGAGGGCATATTATATTATTCGGGAAAAATCATTGTCATTGGAATCAGATGAAGGAAAAAATATAGAGAAGGCATAGATTCGTAGACCCAAACAATTTTTTCAAGGTTTTTTTTGTCACTTCAAAGGCCTTGAAAAAGCCTAGAGCCTATCCCTAGAAAAGCTCATTATCCCCACAATCCAATTAAGTAAAGATAATTCATGGATGGCTTAGATACAAGATGTTTTAGGAAATTGTAAGGTTCTGAATCATTTCAAAAGCCTCGCAAACCAGTAGAGCATGGAGGAACTATGCCATAGGAAATTTGACAGGTGAACCCATACCAGGCATCTCAAATTTCTATCCCATGTTTTTCCTTGAGCTTGACCAGAAAATAGGTGGTTTTGAATAAGTTTTATCATACACAGAACTGGCATATTATATTCAAAACAACCTAGAAAATTTCATTGTGGCCGAAACCTGGACAAGTAAAAAAATTCACAAAATCCATACATATAGACCATTCGAAACTTTCCCTCCTTTGATGTACATTTTCTTCTCACTATCCATGGTTTCAGTCTGCATGATAAAACCCTAGTTTTGGTAGGAGGAAAGGGTAGGGTAGTGTTGGGAAAACAGGGAAAATGGGACAGTTGTGTTGAGGGAAGGGAATGAAGGGGTTAGGGGTTAGGTAAATTTATGGGAAAATTCTAGGGGGTAGGGATAGGTGTTAGGGAGTGTAGGTAGGTGGAATTTCCTGAAAAGAGTGAGGGGAAGTAGGGAAAAAGGACAAAAAAATGTCCTAGCCTAGGAATTTGCCAAAAACACAACGTCGGGCTAGGGTTTTGGGGAAAATGATGGGAATGAGGGAGATGAGTGTGGGGAATGGTTGAGGGAGGTGTATGAGGTGTGTTCAGGGGTATTAGGGCAAGAAACTAGGATTTTTAACCTTGAATTGAAGCAGAAACCAAAGGACACCAAAAGCGTAGTGAAATCCCTAGGGGAGGGAATTCACCACTTGCTGAAGAAAATCTCTGTATAAAAGTTGATGTGACGCTGTACTTACTTGGTGTGAAGGCTATGGATCCTGTAGACTGATGAAATCACCCTGCTATAGCTTCCTTTTGCCTTGTTTCCAAAAGCGCAGTGAAACTGCCAGAAGCACAACGAAACTGTGAGAAGCATAGCGAAACTGGGAAAGAAAGGGTTTTAATGAGGAATTTCAATGCTCTGGTGGCTGGGATGATGCTCAATGGTAGAGATATGCTCAATGAAGGTGAAATGAGCAATTAGGAAACTTGGATGGTCTTCTTATAGGCTGGAAGTCAATCTTTTGATGATGGCAGGACATCGTATGTCTTTTTGAGAAATGATGAAATATGGTAGTGTACTGCAGTTTTATTACTTTATTCAGCATAGTTACATCTTCACAAGGAGGAAAATGAACCTTAGAAAACTCTTCGAACACTTTTCCCTAATTACTACTCCCATAATGGTGACATGAGGTGATGACATGACCCCTATATGACTCTTCGATGATATGACCTAACAATGACAACAAATGGACATCTAAGATCATGATTTGGACCTTTAGACCTTTGCAGTATAAGTGACCATGAAATGATAACCAAGATACCCTTTAGTGACCCTTTACAAGGAGTGATGACAAGACCATGACAGTGTTTATTGACCTTGCAAATGGAGGGAGTAGTAATGGCCTAGAACTGAACAATGATCAAATTTTATTTGAAAATTTATTTGTAACTATAACAATTTGACCTAGGACCCTATCAACCATATTTAAAGAGTACATTTGATCACTGGTGACTCATAGACACTAACACACTTGTCTACTGATACTGAACAAAATAACAAAAATAATTTCATTCAAATTGGACATATATACCAGGCATGGCTGAGTCAACCATAAACTCTAAAAATAATTAAGGAATGTTGCAACAGTCCATATCAAAAGGTTGCAATACTCAGCTTCACATGGTCACGTCTCCAATCATGATCAACCATCAAGGCTATACTTTTAATCACACACTGGATTGAATACCCTATTCAATCACTAAGATATAAAGACAGGCCTCATAAACACCTAATAAGGTATTCCTATGGCCTCTTATTGAATCAACGATAGCTTGAATTTAGCCACATTTTCTACAACAATCAACGGATGGGGGGCCTCAGTTTGAAGAAGTAGATATCCCATTGACATAATCCATAATCCCTAAATGGAAATGGCAACTAACTTAAGGACAGTCTGTGGACACCAAAATCTAATTTGCCAAATTAAGAATTCCCCCAGAAACCAACAATTAAAAAAAGTGTTGATTAAGAAGAGTGATTTCAATCATATGGTAGCATGGATAGCTAATTCACATACTGAATACTCATAATTCAAATATGAGGCATGAGTGTTCGGTTTTTATTATCCAGTTAAGCACAAACAATGAAACAAGAATAATTTACTCACAATATGCTTTACTCCATTCCTGGTGGAGTACACATCACATTTAGAAAATTGTATCATACATATAATATTTACATTAGCCATAAACAGTGAAGGCTCTTAGAAAACTGTAGTCAACTGCTTTCTTCCTCCCAAAGAACATTGGGAATATATAGGAAATAGAGTGGACCGAGATCATAATAAAATGAAAGTAGAGGCCTACTTATTGTATCTTACAGATGACCTACTGGAGGTGACCACTTTCACAAACTGGAACACAATTAAAAACATACAAATAGTTTCACTCTCTGGATGAGGTAAATATCGAAAATCGTCTCAGCATTTTTGTATAGGGTGAATCAGGCATCTTTTCCCTCTCCTCTTCATCTAGATCTTCCTGGGATTTTGGCAATTCATCTGGTTGAATGAAAGGATGTTCTTTTGGTCAATTGGCATCACTAACTAAAGAACTGGATGAAGTCATTGGGATTTGTTCTTTGCTCTGAGCCTCATTTTGCAGCTTTGGCATTTTTGCAATCATGCTTACATTGCTAATTAGATATTTGACGCCCCCTGATTGTCTCACTAAGTTTTCCATTCGTTCCAAGGGCTGACAGTCAGAGATTCCATCCTCTGAAGATGAAACATTACATAGCTCCTCAGATTCCTCCTGCAAATTTTACATTTTATATTCTTGTTAAACACATTAGAATGTGTATCTAGCTCATAAGGCTAGCATTCCAGATCTTTTTTGCATCTCTGCTATATTTCAGCAATTTTCAATCGAGCAAAATATATAAAAGCGGATACAAGCTCTTCATTTGCTGATCAGAATCCTTGCATCACTATAAAAATTGGGAAAGTTCACCAACTATTTAGGAAAGCGTGTAGTTCCTTAATGCTTTTCAACTATTCTGATATAATAATCACTTCTTACATCTGGCCTCTTACTCTTACATGCTGAACAAAACAAATATCAATGTTTATGAAAATCAAACCTTCATCTTCTCAAATTCAAAAAATGTCTCCCAGTAGCTAAATGATTCCTTGCCTTCTAGAGTTGAACATCGCTCTGTAGAGAAAATTTAAGTTACTTTAATTGGACTTGGATATATCAACCATAAAAAGAAATCAAGAATATGCTCATCTCAGCAATTGTAGACGATTCAAGTACAAGAAATTTGCACAATCTCGAAGTAATAATTCAGTCCTAGGCAAAGTAGTCCAATAGGTCTTCATCAATCTCAAATTTGAATTTTAGAAGTATCCATTTACTAAGGAAGTTCCATTCAGCATAAATCCATCTTAACTCTTTATTTGGGAAAGAAACCATTACACTAGCAGCTCAACGTAACTTATATAAAAACTTGTGCTCTTTTGTTGTGAGGTCTAACAGAGATATCAGTGTCAAATGTTAATTTTGAAATAAGTACTCATTCACTTACCAATTTAAGATGTTCCAGGTACCATAAATCTAACTTAAACCTGAATACAGGGATCAAAAGGTAGTTAAACAACAATTAATAGATCGAGGGTTTATATATATCCTATTTGTTTTTGTATGGATAGGACAATTATGAACACAAATACATGAAGAAATGGCATCTTCCCCGTCAGGGCATTAAAGCACCTCATTTCTCTTTGATACTGGCATCACTAACAATGTCAGTGTCATATTCTGTAGGTTCTTTCTAGTTTGTAGTTGTATTTATGTGGGATGGTTCGTTCTTTCTAGTGTGTAGTTGTATTTACTATTTATGTCGAATGGTTAAACCAATTGAAGTAACTCTCAAAGTTATGGTTGTTATCTATGTGATATTAGAAGATATTATTACAGTTGCATATCCATATAAAGGAATTTCATTCAAAAATCATTAAAAGATAGATACGCGTTTCATATGATATACCCCATTTACAAAGACTTCGTTATCCCTCTTTAGAGAAAGATCCTGAAAGACCAACCCTTCATATGGTTGGCCCTTACAGGAGAAGTTAAAAGTAAAAGGAAGCAAAAAAGGTCTTAGTCATAGTTCAAGGTAAGGAAGTAGGTACACAATACCGATATATAGAGACAGCAAAACATAGACACTATCTTAGCCACTAATTCATATAGTTGCAAAATCTAGGTAAATTCCCCCACAAATTATAAATAGCCTAAGATTTTAATTACCTCTTTTATAAAGGTTGGTCTTGAGAGGTTAATCCACCCACATCTTCCTAAAATCAAATTTTGAATTTTACATCCCAAATCTTGGTCTCTAAAGTTCTGAACATCGTTTCTGAAAGAAATTCATTGATTTCCCATAGAAGTAAATTGAACCATGTGGTTCAATCATATCAGAAATGCATAGGTCTCAGAACACAGTTTTATATAGCCCATTCATTCATTCAAGAGACAGAAGATACCAACTAATCCGTAATCACATTTTCGGCTTTCTTCAAGGAGGAATTTTTTGAGTGCAGTCCATTGAATGTAAAGGCCTCAGAATATAGTTTGATATAAAGCATGCATTCATTGAACATACAAAACTAAGAAGATACCATCTTAACCATAATGGCCTTTTCTGCATTCTTCAACAGGCGAAGTTCCCTTACTCCCCTAGTAATCTTGTCCCTACTGCATGGCTCAAGCTTGGGTGTCTGAGGAGTCTGATGAGATGGGATCTCAGATTTCTAGTCTAACATTGCAAGTATTTGATTCATATTGTTGCAATACTCAGCTTCACATGGTCATGTCTCCAATCATCATCAACCATCAAGGCTATACTCTTAATCACTCACTGGATTGAATACCCTATTCAATCACTAAGATATAAAGAGAGGCCTCATAAACACCTAATAAGGTATTCCTATGGCCTCTTATTGAATCAAGGATAGCTTGAATTTAGCAACATTTTCTACAACAATCAAGGGATGGGGGGCCTCAGTTTGAACAAGCAAATATCCCATTGACATAATCTATAATCCCTAAATGGTAATGGAAACTAACTTAAGGACAGTCTGTGGACACCAAAATCTAATTTTCCAAATTAAGAATTCCCCTAGAAACCAATAATTAAACAAAGTGTTGATTAAGAAGAGTGACTTCAATCATATGGTAGCATGGATAGCTAATTCACATACTGAATACTCATAATTCAAATATGAGGCATGAGAGTTCAGTTTTTATTATCCAGTGAAGAACAAACAATGAGACCAGAATAATTTACTCACAATATGCTCTACTCCATTCCTGGTGGAGCACACATCACATTTAGAAAAATGTATCGTACATATAATATTTACATTAGCCATAAACAATGAAGGCTCTTAGAAAACTGAAGTCAACTACTTTATTCCTCCCAAAGAACACTGGGAATATATAGGAAACAGAGTGGACCGAGATCATAATGAAATGAAAGTAGAGCCCTACTTATTGTATCTTACAAATGACCTGCTGGAGGTGACCAGTGTCACAAACTCGAACACAATTCAAAACATACAAATAGTTTCACTCTCTAGATGAGGTAAATATCGAAAATCATCTTAGCATTTTTGTATAGGGTGAATCAGGCATCTTTTCCCTCTCCTCTTCATCCAGGTCTTCCTGGGATTTTGGCAATTCATCTGGTTGATTGAAAGGATGTTCTTTTGGTGAATTGGCATCACTAACTGGAGAACTAGATGAAGTCAATGGGATTTGTTCTTTGCTCTAAGCCTCATTTTGTAGCTTTGGCATTCTTGCAATCGTGCTTACATTTCCAATGAGAGATTTGACGCCCCCTGATTGTCTCACTAAGTTTTCCATTTGTTCCAAGGGCTGATAGTCAAAGATTCCATCCTATGAAGATGAAACATTACACAACTCCTCAGAGTCCTGCTGCAAATTTTACATTTTATATTCTCGTTAAACACATTAGAGTGTGTATCTAGCTCATAAGGCTAGCATTCCAGATCTTTTTTGCGTCTGTGCTATATTTCAGCAATTTTCAACCAAGCAAAATAGATAAAAGTGGATACAAGCTCTTCATTCGCTGATCAGAATTCTTGCATCATTATAAAAATTGGGAAAGCTCACCAACTATTTAGGAAAGCGTGTAGTTCCTTAATGCTTTTCAACTATTCTGATATAATAATCACTTCTTACATCTGGCCTCTTACTCTTACATGCTAAACAGAACAAATATCAATGTTTATGATTCATCGCCATCTAGAGTTGAACATCGCTCTGCAGAGAAAATTTAAGTTACCTTAACTGGACTTGGATATATCAACCATAAAAAGAAATCAAGAATATGCTCATCTCAGCAATTGTAGAAGATTCAAGTGCAAGAAATTTGCACAATCTCAAAGTAATAATTCAGTCCTAGGCAAAGTAGTCCAATAGGTCTTCATCAATCTCAAATTTGAATTTTAGAATTATCCATTTACTAACAAAGTTCCATTCAGCATAAATCCATCTTAACTCTTTATTTGGAAAAGAAACCATTACACTAGCAGCTCAATGTAACTTATATAAAAACTTGTGCTCTTTTGTTGTGAGTTCCAACAGAGATATTAGTGTCAAATCTTAATTTTGAAATAAGTACTCATTCACTTACCAACTTAAGACGTTCCAAGTACCATAAATCTAACTTAAACCTAAATACATGGATCAAAAGGAAATTAAACAACAATTAATAGATCCAGGGTCTATATATATCCTATTTGTTTTTGTATGGATAGGATCATTATGAACACAAAGACATGAAGAAATGGCATCTTCCCCATCAGGGCATTAAAGCACCTCATTTATCTTTGATACTGGGATCACTAATAATGTCAGTGTCATACTCTGTAGGTTCTTTCTAGTTTGTAGTTGTATTTATGTGGGATGGTCTGTTCTTTCTAGTGTGTAGTTGTATTTACTATTTATGTCGGATGGTTAAACCAATTGAAGTAACTCTCAAAGTTATGATTGTTATCTATGTGATATTAGAAGATATTATTACAGTGGCATATCCATATAATGGAATTTCATTCAAAAGTCATTAAAAGATAGATACGTGTTTCATATGATATACCCCATTTACAAAGACTTCATTATCCCTCTTTAGGGAAAGATCCTAAAAGACCAACCCTTCATATGGTTGGCCCTGGAAGATCTTAGAGGAGAAGTTAAAAGTAAAAGGAATCCTAAAAGGTCTTAATCATAGTTCTAGGGAAGGAGGCAGGTACGCAGTAGCGATATATAGAGACAGCAAAACATGAACACTATCTTAGCCACTATAATTCATATAGTTGAAAAATCTAGGTAAATTCCCCCACAAATTATAAATAGCCTAAGATTTTAAATACCTATTTTAGAAAAGTTGGTCTTGAGAGGTTAATCCACCAACATCTTCCTACAATCAAATTTTGAATGTTAGATCCCAAATATTGGTCTCTTAAGTTCTGAACATCGTTTCTCAAAGAAATTCATTGATTTCCCATAGATGTAAACTGAACCATGTGGTTCAATCATATCAAAAATGCATAGGTCTTAGAACACAGCTTTATCTAGCCCATTCATTCATATAAGAGACAAAAGATACCAACTAATCTGTAATCACATTTTCTTCTTTCTTCAAGGAGGAATTTTTTGAGTGCAGTCCATTGAATGTAAAGGCCTTAGAATATAGTTTAATCTAAAGAATGCATTCATTGAACATACAAAACTGAGAAGATACCAACTTACCATAATGACCTTTTATGCTTTCTTCAACAGGCGAGGTTCCCTTACTACCCTAGTAATCTTGTCCCTGCTCAATGGCTAAAGCTTGGGTGTCTGAGCAGTCTGATGAGATGGGCTCTCAGATTTCTGGTCTGACATTACAAGTATCTGATTCATATTGTTGTAATACTCAGCTTCACATGATCACGTGTCCAATCATGATCAACCATCAAGGCTATACTCTTAATCACTCACTGGATTGAATACCCTATTCAATCACTAAGATATAAACACAGGCCTAATAAACACCTAATAAGGTATTCCTATGGCCTCTTATTGAATCAAGGATAGCTTGAATTTAGCCACATTTTCTACAACAATCAACGGATGGGGGGCCTCAGTTTGAAGAAGCAAATATCCCATTGACATAATCCATAATCCGTAAATGGAAATGGAAACTAACTTAAGGACAGCCTGTGGACACCAAAATCTAATTTGCCAAATTAAGAATTCCCCCAAAAACCAACAATTAAACAAAGTGTTGGTTAAGAAGAGTGACTTCAATCATATGGTAGCATGGATAGCTAATTCACATACTAAATACTCATAATTCAAATATGAGGCATGAGTGTTTGGTTTTTATTATCTAGTGAAGAACAAACAATGAAACCAGAATAATTTACTCACAATATGCTCTACTCCATTCCTGGTGGAGCACACATCACATTTAGAAAAATGTATCGTACATATAATATTTACATTAGCCATAAACAGTGAAGGCTCTTAGAAAACTGCAGTCAACTGCTTTCTTCCTCCCAAAGAACACTGGCAATATATAGGAAACAGAGTGGACCGAGATCATAATGAAATGAAAGTAGAGCCCTACTTATTGTATCTTACAAATGACCTGCTGGAGGTGACCAGTGTCACAAACTCGAACACAATTCAAAACATACAAATAGTTTCACTCTCTGGATGAGGTAAATATCGAAAATCGTCTCAGCATTTTTGTATAGGGTGAATCAAACAACTTTTCCCTCTCCTCTTCATCCAGATCTTCCTGGGATTTTGGCAATTCATCTGGTTGAATGAAAGGATGTCCTTTTGGTGAATTGGCATCACTAACTGCAGAACTGGATGAAGTCATTAGGATTTGTTCTTTGCTGTGAGCCTCATTTTGTAGCTTTGGCATTTTTGCAATCGTGCTTACATTTCCAATGAGAGATTTGATGCCCCCGGATTGTCTCACTAAGTTTTCCATTCATTCCAAGGGCTGACAGTCAGAGATTCCATCCTCTGAAGATGAAACATTACACAGCTTCTCATATTCCTCCTGCAAATTTTACATTTTGTATTCTCGTTAAACACATTAGAATGTGTATCTAGCTCATAAGGCTAGAATTCCAGATATTTTTTGCGTCTGTGCTATATTTCAGCAATTTTCAACTGAGCAAAATATATAAAAGTGGATACAAGCTCTTCATTTGCTGATCAGAATTCTTGCATCACTATAAAAATTGGGAAAGTTCACCAACTATTTAGAAAAGCGTGTAGTTCCTTAATGCTTTTCAACTATTCTGATATAATAATAACTTCTTACATCTAGCCTCTTACTCTTACATGCTAAACAAAACAAATATCAATGTTTATGAAAATCAAAACTTCATCTTCTCAAATTCAAAAAATGTCTCCCAGCAGCTGAATGATTTCTCGCCTTCTAGAGTTTAACATTTCTCTGTAGAGAAAATTTAAGTTACCATAACTGGACTTGGATATATCAACCATAAAAAGAAATCAAGAATATGCTCATCTCAGCAATTGTAGAAGATTCAAGTACAAGAAATTTGCACAATCTCGAAGTAATAATTCAGTCCTAGGCAAAGTAGTCCAATAGGTCTTCATCAATCTCAAACTTGAATTTTAGAAGTATCCATTTACTAACGAAGTTCCATTCAGCATAAATCCATCCTAACTCTTTATTTGGAAATGAAACCATTACACTAGCATCTCAACGTAACTTATATAAAAACTTGTGCTCTTTTGTTGTGAGGTCAACGGAGATATCAGTGTCAAATCTTAATTTTGCAATAAGTACTCATTCACTTACCAATTTAAGATGTTCCAAGTACCATAAATCTAACTTAAACTTGAATACAGGGATCAAAAGGGAATTAAACAACAATTAATAGATCCAGGGTTTATATATATCCTATTTGTTTTTGTATGGATAGGACCATTATGAACACAAAGACATGAAGAAATGACATCTTCCCCATCAGGGCATTAAAGCTCCTCATTTCTCTTTGATACTGGCATCACTAACAATGTTAGTGTCATATTCTGTAGGTTCTTTCTAGTTTGTAGTTGTATTTATGTGGGATGGTTCGTTCTTTCTAGTGTTTAGTTGTATTTAATATTTATGTCGGACGGTTAAACCAATTGAAGTAACTCTCAAACATATGTTTGTTATCTATGTGATATTAGAAGATATTATTATAGTGGCATATCCATATAATGGAATTTCATTCAAAAGTCATTAAAAGATAGATACGTGTTTCATATGATATACCCCATTTACAAAGACTTCGTTATCCCTCTTTAGGGAAAGATCCTGAAAGACCAACCCTTCATATGGTTGGCCCTGGAAGATCTTACAAGAGAAGTTAAAAGTAAAAGGAATCCTAAAAGGTTTTAATCATAGTTCAAGGCAAGGAATTAGGTACGCAATAGAAATATATAGAGACAGCAGAACATAGACACTATCTTAGCCACTGTAATTCATATAGTTGCGAAATCGAGGTAAATTCCCCCACAAATTATAAATAGCCTAAGATTTTAAATACCTCTTTTAGAAAGGTTGGTCTTGAGAGGTTAATCCACCCACATCTTCCTACAATCAAATTTTGAATTTTAGATCCCAAATATTGGTCTCTTAAGTTCTGAACATCATTTCTGAAAGAAATTCATTGATTTCCCATAGATGTAAACTGAACCATGTGGTTCAATCATATCCGAAATGCATAGGTCTCAGAACATATTTTTATCTAGCCCATTCATTCATTCAAGAGACAGAATATACCAACTAATCCGTAATCACATTTTCTGCTTTCTTCAAGGAGGAGTTTTTTGAGTGTAGTCCATTGAATGTAAAGGCCTCAGAATATAGTTTGATCTAAAGCATGCATTCATTGAACATACAAACTTGAGAAGATACCAACTTACCCATAATGGCCTTTTTTACTTTCTTCAACAGGCGAGGTTCCACTACTCCCCTAGTAATCTTGTCCCTGCTGAATGGTTCAAGCTTGGGTGTCTGACCAGTCTGATGAGATGGGCTCTGAAATTTCTTGTCTAACATTGCAAGTATCTTATTCATATTGTTGCAATACTCAGCTTCACATGGTCACGTCTCCAATCATGATCAGCCATCAAGGCTATACTCTTAATCACTCACTGGATTGAATACCCTATTCAATCACTAAGATATAAAGACAGGCCTCTTAAACACCTAATAAGGTATTCCTATGGCCTCTTATAGAATCAAGGATAGCTTGAATTCAGCCACATTATCTACAACAATCAACGGATGGGGGGCCTCAGTTTGAAGAAGCAGATATCCCATTGACATAATCCACAATCCCTAAATGGAAATGGAAACTAACTTAAGGATAGTCTGTGGAAACCAAAATCTAATTTGCCAAATTAAGAATTCCCCCAGAAACCAACAATTAAACAAAGTGTTGATTAAGAAGAGTGACTTCAATCATATGGTAGCATGGATAGCTAATTCACATACTGAATACTCATAATTCAAATATGAGGCATGAGTGTTCGGTTTTTATTATCCAGTGAAGAACAAACAATGAAATCAGAATAATTTACTCACAATATGCTCTACTCCATTCCTGGTGGAGCACACATCACATTTAGAAAAATGTATCGTACATATAATATTTACATTAGCCATAAACAGTGAAGGCTCTTAGAAAACTGCAGTCAACTGCTTTCTTCCTCCCAAAGAACACTGGGAATATATAGGAAACATAGTGGACCGAGATCATAATGAAATGAAAGTAGAACCCTACTTATTGTATCTTACAAATGACCTGCTGGAGGTGACCGGTGTCACAAACTCGAACACGATCCAAAACATACAAATAGTTTCACTCTCTGGATGAGGTAAATTTCGAAAATCGTCTCAGCATTTTTGTATAGGGTGAATCAGGCACCTTTTCCCTCTCCTCTTCATCCAGATCTTCCTAGGAGTTTGGCAATATAGAATGGTGTTTCCTTCCTTTTAGGATTCGGTATGTTATTTATACTGAGGTAAGAGAAGTCCAAAGGAGGCCTTTTTTTGTTATGGCCTTGTATATCTTTGTCTCAGCTACGAAGGATTAAATCCTTGCTTTTCCACGTGATGTACTGAAATAAAAACTAGCTGTAGAGAATATTGTAGAATGCATCTTGTTGCAAGTTTGTCATGCTAATAATTGAGTATTTGACATTGCAGGCTGGGCTCGGAATATACGGTACAGACAGTATCAGGATTGTTCGCCTGTGCTATCTGTCAAACTGACATCACACCTAGTGAGGGAATTTCTGTGCATGTTGGATCCTTTTTTTTCAGGAAATATGCGCTCTTGGGAAGGCTCCTTTCTATGTTCAAGCTGTAAATTGAAGAAAGATG
>APFE030705209.1:22128-43284 GCA_000404065.3 Pinus taeda | reverse complement strand
GTATATCCTTATTACAGGTTCATGGGTTGATTCAGAAGGAGAAGATCGTTGTGTCTATAAATCCTAGTTGCAAGCATACTTTTATCAATGTTAATTTGGCAAAAAAATTGCAAGTTCCAGCTAAACACATTGAAAACACACAGGTGGATGATGACGATGTTCATGTGTATAAGGATTTGAAGATTTCTATGGATAAGTATGTGTTGCATGGTGATTTTTATGCTTCAGAGATGGATAATATGGATGTTGTTTTAGGATATCCTTGAATGGAATCCATGGGTGCTATCAATATTAATGTACAAAAGAAATTCCTGAAGCTCTGGTACAAAAAGAAGAAAATTACATTAAAGGATATTTCCATTAATAAACAGATAGAGTCCAAGGCGGCTAAAGCAGAAGATGTTCCAGGGTCCGACATATCAGATGATGAGCAGTTGATGGTCAACAATCAGACACAAACAGAGGCTGAAGAAGAAAAGGTTACAGGTGCTGATACATCAGAGGAGGACTCAGTGGTTGAAGTCATATTGGAAAAGAAGACACCACAACAGGCACCTCAGCAGGGTGAATTAAAGAAGAATACACCGTGGGTTAAAACTTCAACATATCATCACCCACATCACCCCACAAGACAACCATCAAGATGGCAACCAGGTAGTCACAAGGACAACAACGCCCACAAGATAGATAGGGAGAAGCGAAGATCCACCTACTACACATCAACACAGAAGAGCTACCACGGTCAACTTCCATCTCAAGCGAGCGAGGCACCAGCGAGATTGAGGGTTCACCTTTCTCTTGGATGGCTAGGTGCACGTGCATGGTATCAGTGGACTACTCTTTTGAGTAGATCTTATTATTTGTGTTCTTCCCATGTTTCGGGGACGAAACATGCTAAGGGGGGTGGAATGTTATATACCTAGGGGGGGTAATATGAGGTACCGAGGGAGGTACCCAAGGTAATAATGTAATAATGGGATGGGCCATAGTAATAAATAAGGTGGTTAACCCATGTCATGTAAGGGACCACAAGTAGTTAAGAATAATGTAAGGGGCCCATGGTATTAGTTGATGATATGAGAAAACCATGGTAATGATGCATGTTATTGTATGTATGAAGCCTATATAGAGTCTAGAGACTCCACATGGAGAGATATGAAGAGTGAAGGATTTTTGTATGAACAGGCATATGGCTTGTGGAGTGTTCTCGTTCCTTAAGGAGTGAATGTATGGTGTTGCCCTACCTTAAGGGTTTGATAATAAAGAATCATTTCTATCTATTTCTATCTTGTTATTCTTGGGTTTATTTGTATTCTCATATATTTTTGGGTTAGATCTACAACACAAGATGTGCCTCAAGAGTCAATATACACCACACATGAAACTGTATATATTTTATGAGCTTCTGCCTTTCACATATTCAAACATCTCAGCATGTTGTTGTCAAAAAAACTATCATCTAGCAAATCAAATTTACATAAAATCTAATGGTCCTATGGCAGTTGAAGGCATTTGCTTTCTCATGAGCTCATCTTCCTAACTGCATTTTCCACATCATATGTAACCAGGTCAGGAGATACACATTACAATACTTTATCTACATCGAAGTAGTTTGCATTGTAAGAGAAACTGTTTGTCCCCGAAAATATAAGGAAACCAACTCCTTCCTCACATCTGGCTTTCAACTTATCCAAAGGCCATCCTGGAGATATACACGCTTCCTCAGCTTCAGAACTTCAAACAGCATGGCTTCATCACAAACTACAGCCATAAATTTTATATTTAGTTCTATGTTTTAATCTTGGTTAGATTTACCATTTTATATCGAGTTCTATGTTTTAATCTTGGTTAGAATCTGATCTTCCGGTATAAGCTTAGCAATCATTACTATATTGTAAGTTACTTGAGTAATACAGGATAGGTTGACGACTTAGACTATTATCCCTGGCTTTGGGTCTGGATCTTGACCTGGGTTAATTACTCATACCACTCTAGCTTCTGGCTTGGTTCAGTTCCTTTCCGTTAATTCCGCTTTTGCAGTTGCTTTAGCAACTCCGTTCTCTGCAAAAGTCTTCAATGCAGGTGCAGGTGCATTGTCAAGCTGAGCAATAGCTAGGCAGGGACTAGCTGCCATGCAGCCGATCTTGTTCTGTAAGAAATCCTTAAACATCTATGCATCATGTGTTACGGTGGAGGCTGAATAAGACAATTCTGTAATAAAAACACTACTCAAAGCAGACAGGGCAGTGTACAACCAAATTTCGTTTGTTTTTCTTTATTGCACCTGAGAGTAATGACATTTCAAAACAACCATTGTTTTCTTTTAGTGTTTCCCAAACACATATGTAAAGCACCACTCAAAGGAAACATAATTAATATATTGGATCATGATGACTTCAAACAACGAGACGGTTCAATGATATATGTATCTACTGAAAAAGGAAAGCTTAAACAACAATAATATTAAAACTCTTCAAACAACGGAGATCGAAAACAATATATGTATCTCATAAAAAAGAAAAGCTTAGACAACAATAATCCTATAAAAGTTCAACAACAGAGATCAAAAAACTTAAATAACAATATTCCTCAAATGCTTCGAAGAAACAATATACGTATCTAATAAAAAAGAAAAGCCTACACAACAATAATCCTATAAATATTCAACCACAGAAATCAACTGCTTCGAAAAAGAATATACGTATCTAATAAAAAAGAAAATCCTAGACAACAATAATCCTATAAAGATTCAACAACAGAGATCTAAAAGCTTAAGCAACAATATACCTCAAAAGCTTCAACATCAGGGATCCCAATAAAAAGGTTATTACCGTGCTTCGACAATCAAATGGCTAACATCTCCACTTATCAATGATAAAGTAACATAGAAAAAAAAAAATTATAATGTAACATATAAACAATATTTTATAAAGCAAATAATGGGTAAAATAATGAAAAAATATTAATAAATAAAATGAAAATTTTAATTTGTAATATAAAATATTTTAATTAAAATTAAAGTTATAAGTGAGAAGGAATAGTTTTATATTTTAAAAATTGTTTTTTGGTCTAAAAGTTTGTTCATGTAAGGAAATAAGTTAATAGCTTAAGATTTAAAGGTATATGGCAAGAGTCAAATCTTATCTTATATTTGTATTTGAGAATAGTAGATGACTCCCAATAAACTTATTAGAAGTGAATTCTCCCCCTTTATCTGTGCGCAATGTTTTTAAACAATAACCACTTTGCTTTTCCACAAGAGCTTTAAATTGTTGAAATATGAAAAATGCATTAGATTTTTCTTTAATGAAATATACCCATGTTCTTCTACTAAAATCATCCACCAAAATAATAAAATACTTATTTTTGTTGAGAGACAAGGTTTGTACAGGACCACATATATCCTCATGCACTAGTTATAATGGTTTACTTTCTCTCCATGATTTTCCTACTGGAAATGAATCTCTATGTTGCTTACCAAGAATACACCCTTCACATACATTATCAGTAGCACCAATAAGTGGTAACCCTTTGAGCATTTGCTTGTTATATAACAATTTCAAGCCTTTCATATTCAAATGTCCATACCTTATGTGCCATAGTTAGGAACTCTCATCGTAAGCAACATTTAACATTGTACTTGCTTCACAAGAGAGATTGAAAGCAAAAATTCTATTTTGCAGCATATTAGTCTTAGCAATAATTTCACTGTGATCATTTTTATCATAGATTATGCATTGCTTGTCCTTGAAAACAATTAAATATCCCTTTTCAAGGAGCTACCCCAAACTCAACAAATTATGTGCTAGACCAGGAACATATAAAACATCATTAATCTGCTTTGGTTTTCCTTATTTTGTCTTCACAACAATTGTTCCCTTACATTTAGCTTCAACTCACTTGTCATCTCGCAATAGTACATCAGATTTTGTAGATTCTTCTATCTCTACAAAGCCATCATTGTTTCCTGTCATGTGATTGTTGCAACTGCTATCCATTAGCCACACCTCTTTGGAAACATTATTAGTTGAATTAGAAGCCAAGAATAAAGTGCCAACCTCTTCTTTTTCTTCAGAAAAATTAGCTTGTTGTGTTTGTGTTTTCCAACAATTTCTTTCATAATGGCTAAATCTTTTACAATAAAAACACTGAACTTGGGATTTATTAAATTTTTTACCTCCATCACTGTCATCATTACCTCTTCCTTTGTTGTATGCAGAAAAAAATCTTCCTTGGCCTCTGCCTCTTCTGTATGTTTGTCCTCTTCCTCTTCCTCTTCCAAAAGTGTTCTGGCTTTCCTCATGAGAGGAACCACTTTTGTCTTTGAAAATATTTCCTCTTGCTTGAAAAGATTGTTCAATAGATTTTTCAGAAGATCTATTGATTCTTTTCTCATGAGATTGAAGAGACTCCATTAGATCATTCACAGGAAACTGAGTTAGATCCTTAGAATCCTCAATAGCAACAACAACCCCATCAAATTTTGTAGGCAAGCTTCTTAAAATCTTCTCAACAATTTTTTGATCTTTTAAATCTTCTCCATAAGACCTAATTTCATTCACTATACCCATAACTCTAGTGAGAAAATCTTGAATAAATTCAGAGTTTTGCATGCACAAGGTTTCAAATTCTCTTCTTAATGACTACAACTTAAAATTTTTTACCTTATCACTTCCTTGATATGCTTGCTATAAAGCATCCCATGCCTCCTTTGATTTTGTTACTCTAACTAGTATTGGAAAAACAAAATCATGCATTGATTGCAGGATTAGGAAGAAAACCTTTGAATCTTTCTTACGATTTTCCTTTCACTAGTTTCTTTGGTCTCAAGTCTAGCGGGAAAGTGTGTGAGCATCTAGTTCTGTATATCCTTTCTCTACGAAATCCCACAAATCTTGTGAGAGAAACAATGTTTTCATCTTAATGCTCCAAAATCCAAAGTTCTCACCTTTAAACATTGGTATTTATGGCTGAGAAATATTCATATTGTTGGCCATTGTTGCTAACTACTGAGCACTCCCACCAATAACTTGAATCTGCACAGGCTTCACAAAATTATGAAAACTCTTGCTAATGGATTTCATAAACTTTTGAAACCTCCTGCCAACAACACACACTTTACATATAAGTCGACTATGTTAACCTATAGCTCTGATACCATGTTAAATCTATCAAGAGCATACACATGAAAACATAAAGAAAACTAATAAACAAAAATAAGAGAAGTTTGATTCTCAATCGATGAGATGAACTCTGATTGGAATCTCATATCCTCATAGGAGAAATGAATACATTATTATATAGCCCACATATTTCTAATTTCATTATCCATTATCTGACTAATCTATTGTCCCTATTAATTTGTTGAATGATCACTGGCTACATCCATAAATTTTCCACTCTAATTCTGATAACTCAGAACACAAAATTGGTCGCTAATTTGTCAGCAATTACATAGCTTTATTCTAAGCATTATCCTCAACAAAATGAAATCCACATTCTGCTTTGAGATTGGGTCTTCTGCGGCTGGTTACAGGAAGAAATGGGAGTCATCATTTTCGCTCTTGGATGGGAGGGGATGATATGTGGTATGCTAGATCCATTTATATGGAAATTCCAATGGCAGGGTGTGTGTTGCGTTGGCGACCATCATTGGCACGACTACATCTATCACTTGGATGCATGATGCCATCTCTGACCATGACAAATAGTTTGAATGTAGTGAAAATAAAGATCCCACATTGGTTGTATAAATTTGAGTTTTCTAACCGTAATTTGGGGACAACAGAAGAATTGAATGAGTCCACATTGATCCTAAGGATTATAATACAGGGTAAGTGGAGGTAAGGGAGCCAAACTTAATCATACTTCCAGGTGCAACTAGGGATAAAAGGACCACCATTACTCAATCATGATTGATGAATGTATTTATGGAAAAGTAGAGTTAACTTATAGGGAAATTAAAATTGAAAATAATAAATATATTTTTATAGTGGGAATAATGGACCACCTTTATTCAATCATTTTGAGTGTTAGGGATGAGCTATTGGTATACTTCCAGGTGCAACTAGGGATAAAAGGACCACCATTACTCAATCATATCATTGATGAAGGTATTTATGGAAAAGTAGAGTTAACTTATAGGGAAATTAAAATTGAAAATAATAAATATATTTTTATAGTGGGAATAATGGACCACCTTTATTCAATCATTTTGAGTGTTAGGGATGAGCTATTAGTATTGAGCCGTTTTAATGTAATGTTTATACAAAGTGATTTTATATTTTAAGATTTTATTACTTATGATATTATTTCAATTGTTTAAATAATTTCAAAGATAAGATAAAAAATAGTAGCATGTTTAAATTATGTTTTGCAATGCACAATAAAATTTAATAACAAAATTTAAGGACATTGAAAACAAACAACTTATATTAATAAATTAAATTATTTTAATTGTTTAAATAATTTGAAAGATAAAATAAAAAATAATAACATGTTTAAATTATGTTTTGAAAAAATTAATAGCGTGTTTAAATTATGTTTTGCAATGCCCAATAAAATTTAATAACAAAATTTAAAAACATTGAAAACAAACAACTTATACTAATAAATTATATTATTTTAATTGTTTAAATAGATGGAAAGATAAGATAAAAAAATAGTAACATGTTTAAATTATGTTTTGCAATGCAAAATAAAATTTAATAAGGCAATGAAAACAAACAACTTATATTAATAAATTCGATGAATATAATTATGATGAAGTACATAACATAAAGATTTAAAACTACAAATATTATATATACTTTAAATGGGATAATTGGGCAACCCTTAATCATTGAGTGTGGTGGCATTGAGGGGTATTAGGCTACTTTAATGTAGTATTTATATAAAGTTATTTTATATATTTTAAATTTTTAGAATAATCACAATATTTATATTAAATTATTTTATATTTTAAATTTTTAGAATAATAACAATATTTATATACAGTTATTTTATATTTGAATTTTTAGTAATTAATGGTGTGATTCTTTAAATAGTTAGAAAAATAAGATAAAAATTTTTAGCGTTCTTGTAATGTATAATTAAATTTTTATAATGAAATTTAAAAGCCTTGAAAACAAATAATATATATAAATTGTTATAAAATTAATGTATTATAATAAAGTACATAGAATCATAGGAAATTAAAAATTGAAAATATTAAATATATTTTGAAATAGAGAAAGAATATGAATTTTTATTTTGAAAGATTATAGGGAGATAAAATATCTAATTTTTTTTTTAAATTTTTAGTAATTTTTGTTTTAAATATTCTTTATCTAACATATAAATAAATATCATATATCAGTTCAATATCTCATCTAATAATAATCATAAATTTATTTATTATTATAAAAATATTTAAAAAATAAAGAAATTATTATTTTAATATTCAATATTTCTTTAATAATATAATAATAAGATATATGAAAATAATTATTTATAAATAACTTATATCATAATTAGGTTTGGAAAAATTGATTATAAATTGATGTAAGATAAGTACATTCCATTAATTCTATAAATTCATATAACATTAGAGTTAGCTCCACTAATTATACTTTGCTAACTTTTCAACTTCTAAGTATTCTCTTCTAGTTAGGGTTGTGCTTTCGATTTATGTTATATGTTGTTATGTCAAAGCATGTAAACAACAAGGAACAACTGTAAGCACTATTCAAAATCTCTCTTTGGAGTTTTAAATTATTCTCTCTTTAAAATTTGTAATATGCATATTTTCCAACGTATTGCTTAATACATTAAGGTTGTGGATATAAACTCTACTTCTACAAATTTCTAGGTGTAAATAGACACGAGGTCATGGCTTACAAGAAATAAGAGCCTTGTAATGTAACATTGGAAATGGAAAATGTTTATGTATATTCATACATACATATTAATTCAAACAAAACTACACATGTATCTAGTGCATGTCATCACATGTGTTGGAAAAAGGCTATTTTCCATGTAGGCTTGGTCCAATTAGGCCAACCCTTTCACACTAACATCATGACATGTAACATTTTTGATAGGTTTCAAGGTTAGAGTCATAAGACGTCAATATTATTTGATGTAAAAAATTTCATGTGCATTAAGTTTTCTAGTTCACAAGCATGCTCTAATGCTTGTACCCATCCCTTGCAATATTTTGTGCTTGATATGATGGAAACACATATTAAATTGTGTTCATGCATACTTCAACATTTATGCCCACTCCCCAACATCTTATGTGCCAATTTTTAGTGTTACATGACCAATGAATGTCCATTAGCTTGATAACTGTAATGTAAGCCTAATTGGTTTCATGTAGATATTGTGGCACACCCACAACATAGAAGAGAAATAAATAAATAAAGACAAAACTTAAGAATCTTATGAAATTGAACCTTAATCTTGTAAGTGAAATTTAGTGTTATAGATACAATACATAACATAGTTAGTAACAAACACTTATGCGTTCTCTTTTTATCTCATATTATTTTGCACAAAGCAATTCAATAAGATTTTATAGTTTATTTTGAAGTAGACGAAAATAACTTGTGTCTTATCTCACGTAGAAATTATTGGATTTAAAGCAGCAGCTTCAGTGTTATGTACCACATATTTGAATATAAATCATGGACAAGATGCAAAGGATAATAAACCCTTAAGGAATGACAACACCTTACAAATGATCCTTTTATGGAAGGAATCCACTCCTATTCATGTGCCTCTTTAGGGGGAAACCTCCTAATGAGATAAGCTCCAAATACAATAATCTTCCACACTCTCATAAGGATGAAACTATCATTGTTTATATATATCAAGGGAACATTAATCATACAACCTTATAACTACTTAGTGGACTTTCTTTAATGAGACTCCATTAAATTTACTCGATGTTAAATACCATAGTAAACCTTGTTTAATATTATAGTGGGCCTAGTCGACATTACATGGAATTACCTCTACTCTTACTACTTTACTATGGGCCCATCATCTATAATTACATTCCTAAAGATAGTTTCAACAATAAAAGACACTAATTATTTGAAAATGTGGTTAATGTTTATTCCATGGCAATTCACATCCCGGAACATACTATTGCTTCTCCACTCCTATTCATGTGCCTCTTTATGGGGAAACCTCCTAATGAGCTAAACTCCAAATACAATAATCTTCCACACTCTCATAAAGATGAATCTATCATTGTTTATATTTATCAAGAGAACACTAATCATACAACCTTATAACGACCTAGTGGACCTTCTTTAATGAGACTCCATTAAATTTACTTGATGTTAAATACCATAGTAAACCTTATTTAATATTATAGTGGGCTTAGTTCACATTACATGGAATTACCTCCACTATAACTACTTTATTATGGGCCCTTCATCTAGCATTACATTCCTAAAGATAGTTTCAACATTAAAAGACACTAATTATTTGAAAACGTCGTTAATGTTTATTCCATGGTAATTCACACCAACATACTATTGCTTCTAGAAGAAGAAAAATGCATTGTAAAATATTTAGGACTTGCAAGTCCAACTACAGTTGGTTAACCAAAAGTAATGTATAAATTTATTTTATCTTTAAAGATAATTTCAATTTTATCTCTTTTTAAAACCCTTTTTTCCTCCTTAACTAAATAATCAAGAATAATAGTAATAGTAATTTCAACTTGATCTCTTTTAATACTCTTTTTTCTATCTTAACTAAACAATCAGTTTATTTTCTTCCTCTTTTATATATTGATACAATATATTTTTTAAATTAATATTTATGTTTTTTATATCCTTTCATATTTCTTCCTTTTTATATTTAATAATATTTATTAAATAAATATACTAATTATATACTAATTTCTTATTTTAATTAGAAATTTTTATTTATATTTAATCTTCTCCAATATTATTTTAAAGAAATTCTAGCTAGTTAATTTTATTTATTTACTATTTGACCAAAAATAAAATAATTTTAATGTTGTTTTTATTATATTAGAATTGTTTATTTAGATTTTATTTATTTACTATTGGACAAAAAATAAAGTAATTATATTATAATTTCTTAAAATTGTTTATTTATATTTAAAAAATTTTGAAATGTTAATTTAAAAAAAAAATCTATTTAGTTAGTTTTTGCATTTATTATTAGACCAAAAATTATAATAATTATAGTAATTTCGACTAGATATTTTTAATGAGTTTTATTATTTATGACTGTTTGGAATTTAGCATTGCATCTTTACTATAATAATATAATTTTTTGATCGCTATTCATCTTTCTCCTAATAATAAACCTCAATATGAATTCGAAACATGGATCCTAAAATAACAATATGATTTGTCCAAAAAAATTACTTTAATCATAAATCACAAAAACTTCGATTATAAAATATCAATTTCATTATTTAGTAAAAAACATTAATTATAAAATTTTAATAATTCTAATCTCATAATTAAAAAAAATTCAAATACCTTCCCACCATAAATAAAGAAAGAAAACTTGGCCCTACCATAAGAAATTTCAGATCCCTACATACATATTAAAGGAATATTCCCGAGAAATATAGTTTGTTTCAAAGTTGATTAAGAACGGACATACACATTACTTGGGATTTGTGGGGAATGAAGATACACGTTAGCTAAACGACCATGTTTGTTAAATTCGGTGAGATAATGACTCGAAATTTAAGGAATAATGTTATAAAAACGTTTTCGATATTTGTCCTAACGATAAAAGTAAACCTCCTTGACTTTACTACTCAATCACATGTAAAATTGTAACCATCATTTGAAAATGGCATGAAAAATCTCATTGCAATCACATGTAAAAATGTAACCCTCATGTGAAAACGGCATGAAAAAACTCATTGCAAGGACTAACCAGAAAAGTAAACCTCCTTGACTTTACCACTCAATCCATGTAAAAATGTAAGCATCGTGTGAAAATGGCATGAAAACGCTCATTGCAATCACATGTAAAAATGTAACCATCATGTCAACATGGCATGAAAAAACTCATTGTTTCAAATGATTAACTTGATATAAGACTTGATTTTCCCAACAATAAAGTCCTTTACTATTTAACGCGAGGAATGCAAGGGATTTCGATATAATACTTCATTTTCAATTAAAAAAAATAGGAATAATTGACGAAGATATTTTATGAAGTTTAGAGTCTTATAATTAAGATTATCACTTAAGGTTTAGTTTTTTAATTATATAATGGTGAAGTCAGAACTATTTATTATTATATGATTTATTAAGATGGTTATTTATAGTTTGCTATTTTAACTTGTGACCTAACATAGAATTTTATGTAAATAGATTATTTAATGTATTATTTAATTTAAGTTTAAATTAGGTAGTGTGGTTATAAATGTTTTTTATTTGCAATTTAAGAATATATAATTATATTTATGAAAATATATTATTAAAGTAATTAAATGTTTTTTAAGTAAGAATTATATAATTGAGGGATAAGTATTATATGATTTTGTTTAAAATTATAAAGAATTATTGCCTTCAGAGGCATTCTCTAATTTAGTATGGAAGATATGTTGTCATGTCTTATTTTCTCTCTGGATCACATAATTGTACAAGCCCAAATAAACTCCACTATCAAAGAGTATCGTATTAATGATCAATTACTTATTTATACATGTGCAATTTGTTATCACTCCGTAATTTTTGAGGTTATGAAAAAAATCACAAAGGTAACGATAAAACCACCTTGGAAACTAAGAATCTAGAAATTCCAGTTTCAAAGAGGGATCTTTCTTTATGATTTAGTTTTGTTTGACTAAAGGTATTGGGCTAGTTATTAAGTTCAGGTTTGGATTTTTTTAGTTGTTAGGTTGAAACAGGGAAGAGAGGCCATTGGGAAAATGTAATCACAGGTTTGAGGTTATGAAATATAGAGCTTACACGCTAAAATTACAGGGCAGGTTAGGCAAATTCACTAGATCCTTTTAGATCTATGGTGTGAAGGAGAGGAAAAGATTTAGATGTCCAATTGAAAAGCAAAGCAGTTAAGGATTTTGATTTTATTCTTCAGCGGAAAACATAAAAAATATGCTTAAGCCAGAGACAGAGTGTACATTCAAACAAATTATGTTCTTTAACGTCTTAGAATAATTCAGATTTTTGAATCACATATGAGAATAAAAAGAAAACAATTTGACAAATACAGATGCACTTCACCAGTAAAAATGATACAAGAATCCTGTAACGAATGCACTGCATTACTGAAAATTTGATCAATGGTGGCCCTGTGAGCTACTTTACAATACAAGTCATTTTCTTCAAACAAGTCCCAACCTCTTATAAGTCTTATTACAACATATTTATAGATTTTCTACTGAACTAATACCAGATTCCAAAAAGGGATTGATTTACAAAATATTCTCTAATAATTTCTGGAAAAATTGAATAAAATTTATTACACTAATATCAAATTCCAAAAAGGGATTGATTTACAAAATATTCTCTAATAATTTCTGGAAAAATTGAATAAAATTTATTACAAATAATATCTACTAAAAATATGTAGATATTTCCAAAATATAAATAAGTAATAGGAAGTCCATACTATTTCTGATCTTCTTTTCAGAATTTAAAGTGAATAGTTTCTATGGCTATTTCTGGAAAACTTATGCATAGTAAACTAAAGATAAAATAATATCTCTAATTTATCTACTAGAAACTTTGAACTGCCTCCAATTATTATGCATTGAATTCTAGAATTGCTTCACCAACCGTTGGAAATATGTTGTTTGATCTTTTGATGCTAGGTGTCTTAGACGGATCTTCATGCCCTTATGGAAATATGTTTGAAACTATTTTTACAAAATCATCTAACTTCCCTCTTAAATTTGATTGCTCTACCTTTGAGTTCTATTTCTATCGTTTTATTTGTTTTCATCATCCTTTAAATACTTTATGTTGTCACAAAATATTTGGGAAAATAAATATGTTTTTGAATAATATTTCCAAATATTTTGATAGGATTCATAATTTAAATTTCAAAATATTTATTTTCAGTGATTTATAAAACCAATTTTCAAATCAACGTGTTGTTTCCAAAATCCATGGCTTGTTTTCTAAATCCATGGACTTTGAAACCCATGTGTTGTTTCTCCTTTCACCTTCGTCTGTAAATTCACTTCATATCTATAATTTCCTTTTATCCTTTGTAGAATATTTGGATTGATTTCCAAAACTATGCATTGTTTTCAAAAACCGTGTTGTTTCTCCTTTCACCTTCCTCTGTAAATTCATTTCACATGTACCTATAAATTCTATTTACACCTCTAAGTCCTGTTTTAATTATCCTTCTATCCATAAAACTCATTTACACTAGTGCCATTTTTGCTCAACTTCCCATCCATAAAAATATTTCATCAACTATGAAATATTTCTCTATATACTTCCAACTCTGTAAAATTTTCATAAATTTGTGACCTGTAAATTCATTGTCCTTTTAATTTTATTGGTAGCTTCATTTCAAAAATATATCCAACCTTAAATCCAATTACTTTATTGGTAGCTTCATTTCAAAAATATATCCAACCTTAAATCCAATTAATAGCCATATTTGACTCAACCTCCTTTTAATTTTACCCATAGCTTCATTTCAAAAATATATCCAAGATTAAATCCAATTAATCGAATGGAAAATGAACTTCCCACCATATATCATAAATGTCCTTCCCGCTAGATATAATGATATTTACATCATTGTAAAAATGGTATACCCAACCTTAAATCCAATTAATAGCCATATTTGATACCTCCTTTTAATTTTACCCATAGCTTCATTTCAAAAATATATCCAAGATTAAATCCAATTAATTGAATGGAAAATGAACTTCCCACCATATATCATAAATGTCCTTCCGGCTAGATATAATGATATTTACATCATTGTAAAAATGGTTTTTGAGAGAGGGGTAGGTAGGAAGTGGTTTAGGAGGAGGTGGTCTGATTTAACAGGAGGGTGACAACTGAAAGAAAGGGTAAAACTAAAAACAAATTTTTAGACTCCCCTTTTGGTTTAATGTCTAGGGTCCAAAATATATTTATAATCATTTATTTTAATTTTCACATATCTTGAGGCATTTTAACATTGGGGAATATTAATGCATGAAGTGCCATGTGGGGCCATAGGTTTTGACTTTTGAATTTATGGCTTTGGTTGACACATGATAAATATGTTTCCAATGTTTTAGAGTTTGGATTTATTTATTATTTTTTAATTTTGATAATTCTAATAAATAATTTCTCACTTAGGCTTCTTCTTTGCTTGGGGTTTTGAGAAGAAGAATTCATCTTGATCTACCTTTTAATCGGAAGTCAATTTGAAGCACTAGATATACCTTTGGAAAACTGTTTCTGATCACTTTACCATGAAAACATCTACCATATGATGTGATCCAGAATTTATATGCAAACAAGATCCCAAACATCCAAGCTTTGTCTTTGCCACAAGACTTCAAGCACTAAATGGCTCATTGGACAAACAAACCTTTAAGTTATGACATCTAGGGATTCACAGTCTAAAATTTACCAACAAACTTCCAAAATAGATAACTGAACAAACAGATTAGCTATATTATAGGACCCTAATAGTGACTCCAATGGGGATGGAATCCTCCCAGTGAGGTGACAAAGAACACGATAGAATAGTAGCCTGATCCATTGGGTTGATCTTAAGCCTGCAAAATGCTCTATCATGAAGCCACTGTAACTAAAAACCAATTGATAATTTGTTCTACTCTTCAAATTGAATCAAATGCATTCTATAAACTTAAATATGAAATGTATACTGAAAAATGAAAAGAATGCTCAAAGATTGGAGCTTATTCATCACATCTACTCAATCTAATAACTGATATCAAGTGTTGAATTAAGTGACAAAAAAGTGCCAATGCAACAAATCAAGCGTGTAGTTGCTCGATTTCCCCCTACTCACGTTGTCTTCAAAGAAAAAGAAAAAATGAAAGAATAGCAACTCAAGCTTCCATCTGGATTGAATACATGTATTGATGATCAAAGGAAATTCTACCTTCACTGATGACTCCAATAAACTTACCAAACGATCATGGAAAACATGCAACATAAGATCTTCTAGATGATTTAAAGCAGGAAAGCAAACCTCATTCCAAACTACTAGTTTGTTCATGTGTTGAAACTAATCCCCTTTGAATAGAATGGTAGTAAACTGCTTTTTACTCTCATCATCCACAATCTGAAGATGTGTTGTATACTATTGAACATATTTAGATGAAACGATTGCCTGACATGTTTGAGGAAAATTTGAAAATGGCTCCTCATTTATTTCGATGGAAATGTCGTTTTGATATTCAAAAGGACGAAGAAAAATTGTTTCTTGTTCTATTTTATAAGAATGATCATTATAAAGCTTGTGATCATTTAAATGAAAAAACAATAGTCAGTTTATCATCTTTTCCATTTACAATAGGCAAGAACTTTGAATGTTCCTGAATCTTGTCAAATATAACAACAATATCATGTGCAATAGGGATGTCTAAAAAGGACCCTTTATTCAATTCAACAGTAATTTCATATTGATATTCAAAAGGATCCGAGATAACATCTTCTCTTTTAATGATTGAGTTAGAAAATGAACGAAAAGTAGAAAGAGTTGATTGACTACCCTCATCACTAACTTGGTCACACACAAGCTAGCAAGATAGCTACAAACTTTCATTAAATTCAGGTGAAGGAACATGACCTCCAGTAGCATATTGTCTTATTTCATTAACAACTAAGGAAGAAACTAATGTTTGAGATTTTTCATGATTATTATGGTAGCTAGCTTCTAATTTTTGTTAATGATGTTGAAAGTGATTTTCATCCAAAGCTTCTAGTATCTCTTTGTCCATGAACTGATCATCTTCATACTAACCTTACAGATATTGAATAAAACTTTCAAAATAATCACAACAGTTTTGAACTAGCAACAAAGATGGATAATATTCTTTGTATTCCTCATAAAATAAATCTGAAAATATTTTAAATAACATATACTAGTAGTAGGCCAATTTTCATACCAAGATCTTACATTTCCCTCCAAAGTTTCCATGAACATCTTCATGAAGTAGTCTTCAGGAAAATGATTTTTTTAGCGTATGTACATGCATGTGAAACTTGACTAAGTGAAGAGCAGCATCCTCTTTTTCTTGATCCTTGAATTTTTGTAAATACATTTTCCAATCTATTGAAGGCATTCGATTTGTAAATCCTAGAAGATGATCTCGATTCAAAGGTGCATACCTTGTAGATTGAGAACTCATCTTGATTTCTGGTTTCTACTGCCAGTGGAGTCTTTAGATCAACTTGAAACTGTTTGGAGTCGCTAGGTGAATGATTTAACTTTCATATGTCTGACTGTTGTCCGCTGTCAATAACCAAATCTAAAACTTGATACTCTTTCCTCACGAAGATTAAACCTTTCCTCCCCAATATGGTCACCAGGATATTATAACTCCATAATCTTTTAGGTTGCAGAAAAAATTAGAGAGGTAACCAAACAACCACTTTGGAAACTGGGAATCTAGCCCTTCCAGTTTTAGAGAGGGATCTCTCTTTATGATTTAGCTTTGTTTCATTGAAGGCGTTAGTCTATCTATTAAGTTTACATTTGGGTTTTTTATGTTGTTGGGTTGAAACTGCGAGGATAGGCCATTGGGCAAATGGAGTCAAATCTTTGATGTGATCAAATACAAAGTTTACAGGCTAAACTTATATGGCAGGTTAAGAAATTCTTTAAGATCTATGGTGTGAAGGAGAGGAAAATATTTAGAGGTCCAAATGAGAAACAAAGAAGCTAAGAAATCTGATTTTAATCTTCAGTGGAAAACATAAAAAATATTCTTAAGCCAAAGACAGAGTGTACATTCAAAAAAGTTATGTTCTTTATCTTCTTAGAATAATTCAGATTTTACAATCACATATGAGAATAAAAAGAAAACAAAATCACAAAGAGAGATGCACTTCACCAATAAAAATGACACAAGAATCCTGTAATGATTGCACTGTATTATTGAAAATCTGATCAATGGTGGTTCTGTGAGATTCTTTACAATATAAGTGATTTTCTTCAAACAAGTACCAACCACTTATAAGTCTTATTACAACATATTTATAGATTTTCTACTAAACTAATATCAGATTCCAAAAATGAATTGATTTACAAAATATTCTCTAATAATTTCTAGAAAGATCTGAATAAAATTTATTACAAATAATATCTACCAGAAACATGTGGATATTTCCAAAATATAACTAAGTAATAGGAATTCAATACTATTTATGATATTCTATTTAGACTTCAAAGTGAATAGTTGTTGATTGTGGCTATTTATGGAAAAATTTTGCATAATAAACTAAAGATAAAATAATCTCTAATTTATCTGCTGGAAACTTTGAACTGCCTGCAAGTATTGTGCATTGAAATATGGAACTCGTTCACTGACGGCTGAAAATATGTTGTTTGATGTTTAATCTGCTAACCTTTTGATGATAGAAGTCTTAGACTAATCTTCATGCCCTTCAAATCTAGAAACATGTTTGAAACTATCTTTACAAAATCAACTAATTGCCCTCTTAAATTTGATTGCTCTACCTTTAAGTTCTATTTTTGTCGTTTTTTTGGTTTTCATCATCCTTTAAATACTTTATTTTGTCACAAAATATTTGGGAAAAGAAATATAGTTTTGAATAATATTTACAAATATTTTGATAGAATTCATGATTTAAATTTCGAAGTATTTATTTTGAATGGTCTACAAAGCCAATTGTCAAATCAACGTGTTGTTTCCAAAATTCATGGCTTGTTTTCTAAATCCATGGACTTTGAAACCCATGTGTTGTTTTCAAAAACCATGTGTCATTTATCCTTTCACCTTTCTCTGTAAATCCATTTCATGGTTTTAATTTCCTTTTACCCTTGCAGAATATTTGGATGGATTTCCAAAACCATTCGTTGTTTCTCCTTTCACCTTCCTCGTAAATTCATTTCACATCTACATATAAATTCTATTTACACTTGTAAGTCATGTTTTACTTATCCTTCTATCCATAAAAATCATTTACATTAGTGTCATTTTGGCTCATCTTCTCATCCATATAAATATTTCATAAATGTATGAAATATTTCTTTATATGCTTTCCAACTCTGTAAAAAAAATTATTCACTAGTAACTTTATTTACAAATACATGACCTATAAATTTCCTTTAACCTCAGTCATATTTGACTCATCTTCCCTTTAATTTTACCTATAGCTTCATTTCAGAAATATATCCAAGCTTTAATACAATTAATCGAATGGAAAATGAACTTCCCGCCATATATAATAAATTTCCTTCCCGCCATATATAATGATATTTAAATCATTGTAAAAATGGTTTTTCAGATGGGGGTAGGTAGGAAGAGGTTTAGGAGGGGGGTCAAATTTAACATGAGGGCGACAACTGTATAAAAGGGCAAAAGTGAAAACAAGTTTTCAGACCCCCCTTCTTGGCTTTATGTCGGAGGGGCTGGGTTCCGAAATATATTTATAACCATTGATTTTAATTTTCACATATCTCAATGCCTTTTAACATTGGAGGGAAATTAACGCATGAAGTGTGGGGTGGGGCCATAGGTTTTGACTTTTGAATTTATGAATTTCACTGACACATGATAAATATGTTTCTAATGTTTTAGAGTTTGGATTTTTTTATTATTTTTAATTTTGATAATTCCAATAAATAATTTCTCACTTAGGCTTACTTCTTTGCTTGTGGTTTTGATATGCAAACTTCATCCTGATCTACCTTTTAATTCGGAAGTCGATTTTTAAGCACCAAATATACTTTTGGAATTCTTATTCTGAGCACTTTTCCATGAAAACAACTGCCATATTATCTGACCCTGAATCTATATGAAAAAAATATCCCAAACATCCATACTTTGTCTTGCCCACCAGACTTCCATAACTCAATGGCTCCTTGGACAAGCAAACCTTTAGGCAATGACACCTAGAGATTCATAGTCTAAACTTTACCAACAAATTTCCAAAATAGATAACTAAACAAACAAATTACCTATATTATAGGACCCTAACACAATTTAGTTACGAGACAGTTGTGTATCGATAACTTATTAACTGTAAAAATGAAATATAAAAATAATTACATATTGTAAAATAACAATCTCAAAGGATTTGTCAACAATCCCCCCTTAATCCGAAGGAACATCTCGCATGCTGAGTAACATTCTAAACATTTGAAACTTTTCACATCCAAGTAGCTTCGTAAAAATGTCTGTGATCTGCTCTAAAGTAGGACAATGTGTCAGATGAATAATTTTGGCCTCTACATAATGTAAAATCAAGTGATATTTGGTGTTAATATGCTTGCTTTGATCATGAAACTTGCGATTTTTGGCCAACTAAATTGCAAAAGCATTGTCAACAAGTAGTGGAGTTGAAGCCTTTTGTATCTCCTGCGAATATTTAAGTATTTTGTGAAGCCAAATGATTTATTTTGTAGCTTTAGATGCTACAAAATATTCAACTTCAGTGGTAGAATCAATAGAAACAGATGTCTTGCATGATCTCCAACTGATGGATGTTGATCTAAGACTCATCAAATAGCTACAAGTAGAAACTCCATTCTCTTTATCTCCATCTAAATCAGAATATCAATAGCGGGTGAGATGGAAATATGCAAATTTGGAATATTTGATGCCGTATGTTTGAGTTCCTTTCAAATACTTGAGCACTTTATTTGCTGCATTCCAATGACCTTCACATGGTTGGTGCATGAACGTGGAAAGTATCCTTACAACGAAAGCTATGTCAGGTCGAGTAGTAATTAGAAATTTTAAACTTCCAACAAGTTGATTGTACTTTGTTGGATATTCAAACATACTTCCTTCAGTGGAAGTAAGCTTCAAATTCTGCTCCATAGGATTAGCGACAGGATTACAATCTTGCATCCCAAATCTATCCAATAGTTGTCCAATATATTTTTTTCTAAGAAATGAAAATGTATTTGGGTTTTTGATAAACTTAAATCCCTAAATAATAATGTAATAAACCCAAATATTTCATTTCAAAAACTTTCAATAATTCTATTTTAACAGATGCTATATAGTCATCATTGTTTCCTGTGATCATTAAATCATCTACATACATAACCAGAAATAAAAATGACTTTCCAATTTTCTTAACAAAAACAGTTGCATCATCCAGATCAAATAACTTATAATTCAACTTGAGAAGGTGTTTAGTTAGTTTTCCATACCATGCACGAGATGCTTTTTTCAGTCCATACAAAGCCTTAACCAACTTACATACCTTTTTCTTTTTTACTTTAACAAAAAAAACTTCGGGTTGAAACATATAAACATCCTGCTTCAAATCGCCATTCAAAAAAGATGTTTTAGCATCCAAATGGTTATCTTCCAGATATTCTAAGCTGTAAGAGAACACAAAGTTCTAATCGCACTCGATTTTTCTGTAGGAGTAAATATCTCTGTGTAGTCAACACCTTCCTTCTGAGCATAGAATTCTGCTACAAGAATGGCCTTGTATTTATCTAGCGAACCATATGCTTTGCATTTGATCTTATACATCCATTTTCAGCCAATGGGTTTCAGACCTGTAAGGGGACCACTAACCTCCAAGATTCATTCTTAATAAGTGCATCATGTTATTTTTTCATTGCATCCTTCCATACATCACAATTAGAAGCTTCTTCAAAACAACTAGGTTCACTAATTGAAAAATGATTGAATTCACATTCATGAGCAACATTATCCGAATCACCTTTATAAGACTTTCCTTTTTCAAAATCATCATACTTGCTTGGAACTTTTCGAGCACATGTAGATCCTCGTAAAGGTTTTTGAAGTGGAAGTGATGGTTTTTCATCCCGAAGTACAAGTTGTTAAGGAACACTTTCTGACCCTATAGAAACAACACTATTGTTATGAAACTAGCTCAAGAAAAAGATAGAAAAGATAGATCAACGCCTTAAAATTCAACCTCTTCGAGGGGGCAACCTCCTTTACATTACATAAATGAAAAATTCTTGGATGATACAAAT
>APFE030705208.1:75089-89022 GCA_000404065.3 Pinus taeda | reverse complement strand
ATCCTCTCTTCTACTATTAATAAAGTTCTTTGAGTTTTCCTCCATATAATCGTGTATTTGTGAATCTTGTTATTTGTGGATGCAATTGTATGGTCAATGTATTTCTAATTCTGCATTGTTTATGATATTATAGAATGAGATGATTTGATGGTGTTTTGTTGCTTTGCCTCTACAAGTATTCTCTAAAGTGGGACAAGTAGGAGAAGAGTGGCAAGCTCTATCAAGGGAGAGACGAAACAAGCAAGGAGCCAAGCGGAAGATCCAGGTTGTCCTCTTTGCTTCTCTCTTATCTATCATAGATAAAGGAAATCACAATTTGCTTTGATTGTTTGTTTCTAAGATAGCTACTTGCCTTAGTGGGACTACCAGATCCAAAAGACACTATTTTTCCCAGAAACAAAATGGTGACTCGGCTAGGGAGTGAATAATTTGTTTGTTTGTTATTGTTGCTTGCTTTATAAACTATAGACAGAGCCTAAATTTAGCCAGCTAGCCTTCGAACTGCTTTTGCTATGCAACTACAAAGTAGATGAATGTTGCTTCAGTCAATCTCCGGGTTGGTTTATGAACTAAACATCTAACTTACAAACATCCTAAATGCCCTTGTGGTAGCTCAATAACCTCCTACGATCATACCCCTATACTTTTTTTTTACTGTCTATTATAGCTCAACATAAAACACTGAACTTAGCTCCAAATTTTGAGCAAAAACCAAACTCAGTTTCATTCACTGGCCCATCGCGCTATCTGTAACTGGTACCCTATATGCATCGCACCTCCCATGTGTTGTAGGTGAGATGCATACCTATTTCCCCTAAGGATAAGTGTGATGACTGAATGATATTGTTTCTCTCTTTGAAATTTGGGTTTTTCCTCCTTGTTTTCAGTGCTATTCAGTAGTTTTGCTGCTAATGATCAGTATCTCATTGTTGAATCCTCTTTCCTTTACTTTATTCAGCCTCCATTGATATGGATTTGTAAATGCTTTTATGTGTTTGTCTATCATTTGCAATCATTCTTTGACAAAAGTAACTTAATTGAACTATCGTTTTTGATGCAAAGAAGTGTCGTAACTGTCATTTTGAGTCAAAAAGAAGAGTGTCATAAATTCTTCCTCTTCTAGATAGTTGATTGTACTTTTTCCATTGTATTTGATTTGAATTGTTCATATATAAAGTGTCAAAAATAGTTTTCTATTCGAAATCGAAAAGTGTCATTTTTAGTCTTCCTTTAATTTTGAAAAGAAATTGTCGAAGTGTCACTTTGAAGAAAATATTTCAGATCTGTACTTAGTTTTCCTTTTTGGAATTCTCACATTAAGGAAACGAAAAACAAATACATGCATCTACATTTTCATTTAGGCTGTGTGCGAAAATGATTTAGGAAAAGTGCATTTAGTGTGTGCTCTCTGCTCTCTGTTGAAAGAATCATAATCTTCTTTCCTTAGTAGCTAGAATTTTCATTGCTAAGATGAATGACTGTTTATCATTTTAGATTTCATATTTAGGAATTTGACATCTACATCACACGGTGAACCTTTAAAGACAAACTTCTAAGCAAGATCAACTCTAAAATAAATCTTAATGAACATAACAATGCTTTGGAACCAAACACAACACATCTAGAGGTCTAGGCTAGAGACGTATTTCAGCGTCGTAAAACCTGGTAGCTATCGTTTTCATCGAAGGTTGGGGGATTCCTCCTCTTTGATATGACACTTGCTAGTATGGACATGTGCTCACCGTACCGTCGCGTATATATTAGGAGACCACAATAGGTTGATATCATTTATCCATAGGAAGCCATGTCTTATGCCATATCGATTGCAATGCACTGAACATAGCATTCGGGAAGATTGATTTTCGTACATAAGTCCTTGGTAATTTCTCTTTAATTTACCACCAGGGTGTATTTTGCAGTTTTGCGATTGGTTTGGTAATCCCTCTATCTAGATTTCAGAGTAGTCACTTTTGTTGCTTTTCAACTCCTTAAAAGAAAAGGTCCTTCTGAGCACTTGTCACTTAAGGCTCATTAAAAATCGAAGGTGACTAGAGTCATCTTTAGATTTTTATTAACTCTTAAAAATTGAAAAATAAAAGTTATGTTAAAGCATCACTAAAATTTATTTAATTTGGAATAACATCCCTATTCCTTCGTTGATCTTAGGTTGAGGTAATGGAGTCCACCGATCAAGGAATCCCTCTTCGGGGGAATCTTAGTCCTTTCTCTTCTTGGGGATATATTGGTGCTCCGTGTATGGCCACATTGTCCCTTCCAAGAATCACAGTTGGCCTTCCAGTATGGCTATTCTCGACCTTTGTCGTTAAAAAAACCGTAATTCCTTAGCAATCGAATTAGCAACTAGTTGAACCAGAAGTGACCCTTCACCTTCTACTTCATTTGTTTCTCCCTCCCCTTCTTCCTCTCCACTTGGTGAAACTAGTGATACTAAAAACCAAGTGGCTGAGAAGAAGAAGAAAGGGAAAGCAAAGAAGAAGAAGAAGTTGGTTAAGCAAGGGGGCAACAATGAATCATCTTGTAAAAATCCACAAATTAAATCCCCTAAATATCCTTGTCTAATGTGCAAAGGAAACCATTTTCATCGAGATTTTCCTTACATCCTGCGATTCTTGAGAGAATGGTCTCCCCGTTCGCACCACCCGGTGTCGTCAACCTCTGGTGATCATGTTGACAACACACCATCAACTAGTGAAAATAAAGTTCCTAGATAGAAAGGGAAGGTCAAAATTCCATGTCAATTATGCGATGAAGACCATCACCTTCACCAATGTCCTTTTCTATATGAGGCCAAGAGAATCTTGCATAACCATCCTGCTTCACTGTAGCGGCTTCCACCTAGATACAAGAAACTCTTACCAAGTCCATCGCTAGTTGAAAACCCGACTGATGTAACTCAACCATTGCTTGAAGCACCTATCATTGAGAGTAAACCTTCTAAATCCATGTTGGACCAAATTCAACAGGTCGAGATGGTAGCCAACCCAATCTTTCCTTCAGAAGGTCCACCCTTAGACGATACAATTTCCAAAGAGAATGAGAATAATACTATCCAAATTATTTTTGTTAATACAGAGTCTGATGAAATTGGGGGAAATCCACACATTCCTTTACAATAGGAGGAAAATTCCCCTTTTCAAGAGGTTCATCCAGTTGTTTATTCAGTACCCCCTCCAACAATCTACTTGTTTCCTACGATTGGAATCAGCTGGTGAGACCCCGCCTTCCATCTAATGTACCATTCTGAATCATAGTACAAGTTTAAAAAATGATCGTGTCTAGAACTATCATAGATAAATGGTATTCAGTGAGTATCCTTTCCTCAATTGCTTGGAAAGTGCTTGGTTCACCATTGCTTCTGCCTAAGAAGCAAAATTTGATGGGCTTCAACAAGGGAACATATCATTCATTAGGGATCCTTCCGATGTTGCCTATAACTTTGAAAAGAAAAATCTTTCACTTGAACGTGATGGTAGCCCAAGGGCCATTAGATTACAATATACTCCTTGGTCGTGACTATGTTTATAGCATGGAAGCTATTGTTTCCACTGTTTTTCGAGTGATGTGTTTCCCACATGAAGGCAAAGTGGTGCAACTTATCGACCAACTTTCATTTCCCGGTTCAAACATAGCTATGAGTTAAACATCATCCTTAAATGGTATCTTTTCATCAAGAATGTTTCTTCAACCTTCAGTTCATCCACCTAATTATTGCGAGTAGTCCAGTGAATGTAATGAAGCTTAGGGGTCATGCACCCTGGTCTACCTCGGCAGGCGAACCTAGCTAAAAAAATAGATTTCCTTGTAGGTTATATGATTGGTATGAAACACCATTTCCTTGAAGGATATGTGATTAGTCTGAAATAGTTATTTCCTCGCAAGTTATGTGATTGGAAGCTCACACCATTCACCTTTGTCTATTTCGATGGACAAAGCCAAGGAAGTGTTTTGTCTGCTCCGTGGACGAAAAAATCCTGCTTAAATGCAGGGAATTCAATAAGGTAACCTGGAAATGCTTATTTTTCCAGTACCTGGGGGCATGCAACCCTTTTTATGCAAGTTAAAGATGACCAATTTCATTTTTTAGCGTTTTTGCATTTTTAGCTTTTTAGCTTTTTAGTTTCAACTTCTTAGGTTAGGCAGTTGGTCCTGATATGTTTGCAAACCGGATGGACTAAAGGAAGTGTTTTATCTATTGATAAAAGCATCCTGACTAGCCTCAGTAGTACCTAAGCTTGGTTGTTTCCAGCCTACATAAAAAGGAAATGAGCAAAGTTTCGGATGGTGCAAGCTCGCTAAAAAATGAACCTACTAATGAGAGACATATTTAAAATGACTGGAATGAGCAATGCTTTTGCAAGGTTCAAGCTCATTAAAAAATAAACCTACCACTGAGCATATGTTAACACAAGGTTCAAGCTCATTAAAAAATAATCCCACCTTTAGTAAACAACCTCTGTGATTGCATTGCTATCAGCCTTTTAAGGCTTGGTTGTGTTATTACCATCACCTCCATTCTTTTGGCTAATCATACGCTTCCACTTGATTGTTTACAATTTTGAGGAACAACTGTGACGAGTGATCCTATTAGCCACCCTCTTCACACTACCATGTTTTTGAGAAGTTCCAAACTTACTTGGAACTAGTTCCTACCCGAAAGCATCACTCGTTCCTAAAAGACGAGTCTCTTTTAAGCTCTTTTTAGACTCATTAAATATGAAAAGATTACCAAGCTATTGGCCTTTCCAGCTCGTTAAAGTAAAGGGAAGTGCCATCCCTCCTCTACATTTTAATCTTTTTGGACTTGAGGGATCATTCCACAAAACGATCGAGCTCTTATCTTTTTCGGCTTGCTAAAGAGATCGAAAAGTCATCCCTTTCGTATTATTTTATACCTTTTCAGACTTAAGGGATTATGCTAGGAAAAAGGACTGTCGTAGTTTCCTCTTCGTCCCTTTTCAAACTGTATAAAGATGAAAAGGACCAAGTTATGCTTGTCATTAAACTCGTTAAAATAATAGCGACAAACTTTTCCATTCGGAGAAGAGCGATTTTCACTGTTGCTAGACCCGCAAAACATAGTGACAGGTTTGCCCAAAGGGCAAATTATAGAACAAGCATATGTTATCCCCCTCAATCTTGACAAAAATAAAGAGGTACTAGTCAACAATGACTGGGGAAATAGGGAAGAAAAATTGAAGAAATTCACTGGTAGTAGGTCGCTCTTGAACATGACACTTTCACTCCATCACCATGATTGAGTCAGGTTGCGATATTCCATTCACCAGTCATATCACCATTGGTCCTCCACACCATCCATATTTTGGTGTTCACGCTATCAATCCATCTTAGTGTCAGTGACATGTTCAAGATAAGTCATTCCAAGAATTCACCACCCAGCTAACACCTCATCCACTCCAATACCTTCATCCTCTATTTTCATGATTGCCATTCCTAAACCTTGTATCATCAGATTTTTTTCAACTCTAGAAAATCATTTGCTTCATTTCATGTCGTAGATGTGGGATACATCAAGGCCCTCCTACGATGGGTCACTTCTTGTCGGCATCATCTCATTATCCAAGAAGTTGACTTAGGAACAACCCTTTCAGTACTTTGAAGCTTGCATGCCTCAATGGCAAGTTTCTCACTTTCAGTGACAAGTTTACATTAATGGCCTTCAACCAAAAGATTTTTCTTGGTGTTCGACATTAGATCATATATTCACACCACTTGAATTATCCTGTAGTACCTTGAGGGTCATTATCATTTTCGGTGATTCCTCTCACGCCTGTCAACAACGTACATCATTGGCTGGTAATCAGGCGATGTCTTTCCATGTTCTACTTCAGAACATCTTTTCACATGGATTGACTTTTACATTGGGTGAAGATTGAATGAGTTTGAAGACCCTAGATCTAGTTTCATCCATCTCGACTGCGATATATTCAAGAACATAAAGACATCAAATGTACGCAGAATTTGCACAGATGATCATCCAAGCTAAGGGATGAGAACTCTGCATACAAAGAATCACCAGTCTACAACAACAGATGATTATCTGTCTTATGTAAATCAAAATGAATTTATAAAGCTGAGCATGGGAATGCCCACCTCAGCTAGATCATGAAAATACTACGAAGATGATGTATTGTATTATATTTTATACAGGTCACCTTCCAATTTGAATACCTCTTATCGTCATGATAAAGCATTTCACTCGACATCAGAATATTTACGACCTCATGCTTTAGGGGGCAACTGTTATAGACATATTTGGGCACGGCAACCCCAATCATATATGTTGATAAACCAAGGTCTCCTTAACCCCTAAAAGTTTTGTTTCATACCCTAAAGAATCATGGTCAATTTATTACATCATTTCCCAGAAGTTGCACCTGAAAAACCACTCAGAACTAGCCAATACTGGACCATATTGTCTGCTCCATGGTCAAGGTGTGATTCACACTGGCTGCTAGACTAGCCAGATGTGATGCATACTGAAAAATCCTTCTATGGGGTGCGATGAGCGAGAGTAGACAAATGGCAAAGACATTTTACTAGGTGGATACCTAAAGAATCTTCTAGAAACTTCTCATATGACACTTGCCGCTCTAAATTCGCCCAGGGATGAGTAAGAGAACAATGAAATATCCAAGTGGAACCAAGAACTATCAGTGGAACGACACTAATAAAAAACCCAGAGCTGACTCACACCTCTGTAAATATCTATAAATGGATCCCTCATCTAAGAGATCTAAAGGGTGGAATTTTGTAATTTGTAAGGAAGTGTTGTTGGTTTCTCTTTCAGAAGAGACATTGTACTGTTGGGTAAGCTTGCTTTTCATGAGGTGAAGAGGGCTTTGACGTTGGGAGGATGATGCTGGATCAGACAGCTAGGTTGTAATCCTCTCTTCTACTATTAATAAAGTTCCTTGAGTTTTCATCCATATAATTGTGTATTTGTGAATCTTGTTATTTGTGGATGAAATTGTATGGTCAATGTATTTTTGATTCTACATTGTTTATGATATTATAGATCGAGATGCTTTGATGGTGTTTTGTTGCTTTGCCTCTACAAGTATTCTCTAAATCAGTACAAGTAGGAGAGGAGTGGCAAGCTCTATCAAGGGGGAGAAGAAAAAAGCAAGGAGCCAAGTGGAAGATACAGGTTGGTCCTCTTTGCTTCTCTCTTATCTATCATACATAAGGGAAATCACGATTTGGTTTGATTGTTTTTTTCTAAGATAGCTACCCATTTTAGTGGGACTAGCAGATTGAAAAGACACTATATTTCCCAGAAACACATATACAGACAAAGTTAAAAGGCATAATTCAAAGATCATGAATGTAATGTTGAATGTTTTTACAAATTCTATGAAAACAAAATTTGGTAAATTTTGAATAGCTAAAGCTCTTTGGGAAAAGATTCATAATCTCTATTCAACAGACCAATCAGGTCAAGATTTTATTGAAAATTCAGGTCCTTCTGATTATAATGAGGAAATGGAAGAAATGAATAAAACAGAGTTTCAAAATCAAGTGACCAAGGTGATAAAGGAACTCAAAAGTCAAAAGGAAAAGACAAGACTTTTGGAAGCAGAATTGAAGACAACAAGAGAACTCATCAAAGAAAATGAAGAGTCTGATAAGATAATTATCATTCTTAGAACTCAATTGGAATAAATAAGGAATACAAAGATAGGAGACCTCAAGAGAGAAGTCCAATAGAAGCAACAAGATCTCAACACATCGTTTGTAGAGATTAGCAAGATCACACAACAGATACAGGAAGCAGAAATTGAAAGGAAGGAATATGATCAAAGGTACATATCTGTAGTTGACCAAAGGAAAGAGGAATTAGAAAAATCTTGAGTAGAAATAATTAGGCTAAGGATCATTGAAAATGAGAAGTAGAAGGAACAGATACATGTTCTCAACAAAAATGTACAGCAGTGAACTCTTCTCAAATTATAGGTTGAGCAGGTAGAAAAAAGAAGGAAGATCTCGGAAAGATGGTTTCAGGAAGATCGTGCTCAAAAGAAAGAAAAAATTGATGCAACCCATGATGAGATCAAAAAAATCAATTTATTGCAAAAATAACACTTACAAGATAATACATATGAAGAAGCAAAAAAGAAGGCAATTAAAGATGGTAAAGCTCTAGTTGATGAAGGTACAAGCTCCACATCTTCGCATGATGATTCTAAGAAGGAAGGTGATCAAAGTGAAAATCCAAACAAAAATGTTGCAACTCCAATGAACAATACCAAAGCAATCAGGAATAAAGGACCACAACAAACTAGAACACCACCTTCAAAGAAGAATGAAAAATCTTCCAGGAATTTTCAACTCTTTAATGGTTACTGTTTTTCATGTGCTAACTATAGACATATGGCCAAGGGTTGTAAAGTTGTTGACAGGTACAACTATCAAGGACCATTGCATCTAAATGAATCATTCAGGTACACACATTTATTGAATGGATATTTCTTTTTGTGTGATAACTTTGCACATATGGCTAGGGATTGTGAGGTTTTAGATAGGTACAATCAGTATCTACAAAACCGTAGAAGTAGGTTTCTAGGCTCACGAGACAGGTTCCACGATGATTTTTTCAGAAGATAATACATGCTATATGGGCCAAACATTGAATGTTTCAAATTCCATAACTATGGCCATGGCACTCGCAGTTACACATATCAGATGGAATCACCTATGGACAACATTGAATTCTTCAAGTGTGATAACGATGGGCACATGGATTGAGATTGTAGGAATAAGAAGGTCTGGAAAAGGAAATAGGTATAGGAATATGAAGAAGCTAACAAGGTTTCAACAGTTATGCTTTCAGGATTTGTATAAGCAAAATGTCCTAAGGAATTAACAATTGCTTTAGATAATGACTCATGTCAAGATGGCCCATTAGGGGACTCACTATTTTGAACAATCTAGCTTGTTGACTCCTTGATGCTTCTAGAGGAGGAGTCTATGCAGCAGTATACGTCCCAAGTCTACGGTTGATAGGAAGGTAGGTTGATAAAGAAGGCAATTTCATTAGAGGTTCAAGGGGAGGGAAATAGTTGAAGGATTAAAAGTTACCAGGAACAAGGCAAGATTAGTTTGCAAAGGATATGCATGGGTTCAAGGAATCAATTTTGAAGAAACATTTTCTCTTGTTGCTAGAATGGAAATATCAGGATGTTTCTCGCTTATGCTTTCTCAAGAAAAATCAAGGTCCACCAAATGGATGTTAAGTCATCTTTTCTGAATGGTGAATTGGAGGAAGAAGTTTACATTGAACAACCCAAAGGTTTTCTTCTTTCTAACAAAGAGGACTATGTCTTCATATTAAAGAAGGCTCTATATGGTATCAAACAAGCTCCTAGGGCTTGGTATGCTTTTCTTGATGGATATCTACATCAACATTGATTCAAGAAACAAAGTGTTGACAACAATATTTATGTGAAAGTGGATCGAGATAACCTAACAACTATCAAAGTATATGTGGATGATATAATCTTTGCAAGCAACAATGACAAATTAAGTAAATACTTTTCTACAAAAATGCAAAGTGAGTTTGAAATGTCTATGCTTGGCAATCTAACATAACTTTTAGGGCTTCACATTTCTCAGCAAGATAAAGAAATGTTCATATATCAAACCAAGTGCATCAAGGAAATGCTAAAGAGATTCTAGATGGAAGATTGCAAGCTAGTCCTCACCCCCATGGTAAGAGGTTGCAATTTCAGCTTAGAAAACTCATCAGAGGATGTGTACCGAAGGTTGTATAGATCCATGATTGGTAGTCTCCTATATCTAACAGCCTCCCATCCAGATGTAATGCATGAAGTTGGACAAGTAGCACGATTCCAATCATAACCAAAATAATCTCAACCATTGATGTCAAAAGAATTGTTTGATTTAAGGGCACCATGGAATATGGTCTCTAAGATCCCAAAGGAAATGATCTGGTCATCCAAGCTTATACAGATGTAGATTGGGAAGGAAGTTTTTATGATCATAAGAGTACCAGTGGAGCAACGTTCTACCTACGTGGTTTCCTTGTCTCATGGTTAAGTAAAAATCAATCTTCAATCTCATTATCCATAGCAGAAGTAGAATACATCCTAACAATAGCTTGTTGTACTCAAGTTCTCTAGATGAAGAAAACCATGCAAGATCTTCAAGTTAAGTTCCATGATCTTATTCCCGCCTTCTGTGATAACATGACTATAATCAGTATATCCAAAAATCTTGTAATGCATTCCAAAAGAAAGCACATTCTGATCAAATATAATTTCGTTAGGGAGCATGTCACGAAAAGAAGATCAAGCTTGAATATGTTGGCACAAAGGAATAAATTGCTGACATCTTTACCGCACCATTACCTCATGAAACATTGGAGTATCTTCAACGAAAGTTTTGGATTCTCCCAAGTTCTCATTCATATCCTTCCCTTATCTACCTAAGTAGAAAGGGGGAGTCGAGGTGTGTACAGGTCCGCAGGATGACATTTTGTCAAGGGGAGTTATCCTTTTCCATTGATGAAAAAGGGGGAGATAAGATAGTAGGAATATGTGTCATGATCACAGGGGGAGTACTCATGTTGCCATCAATGCCAAAGGGTGAGATTTTTGATCAATGGTTGTCATTGATGCCAACCCAAGAAGCATCATGGGCTACCCCGAACTTGCATGGGAATTTTGACTTGACAACTCATTCTATTATGAGTCAAGATCTTCTAGATGTATTCTACTTGTCAATATGTTTCTGTTGATATATGGCATGCCATTTCATTCTTCACGGTTTGAGAGATATTTGTGTTTGAAGTTAGTAACCCCTATTAATGAGATAAAACCATATGGGGTTGTAGCATGGCACTCATAATTGGTTGTGGTCATTGAACAATAAATGATTAATTATTTTTTTCTTCTCCTAAAATCCCTCCAACGTTCACTTGCTGAGGACCCTCTCAACTCAAGATATCCGTATAAATAGTGACCCTCATATCCTCCCATAGTAGGGATTTTGTGGCTTCAAACATGTCATTGTGGCAGCTTCGCTATAATATTGTTTCTGCAAAGCTTCAAAAGAAAATATTAAAACCCATTTGAGCTGAAATCATCGTTAACTTCGTGACAAAATTTAAAATCTTGGTTTGCTAAATTTTCAGAGATATGATCTAAGGAAAATAGTGTTTTACAGGCTCCTGAATTCCACGTCAAACAGGTGATGTTGAGAAAATCATCGTAACATTCTTTCTGATCATTGGATTCCAATTTCCTAAATAGATGCAAAATGAGGAGGAATTGTAGTTTGTTGGGGATTGTTTTCATGGCTGAAGGTTGAAACAGTGACACGTGGCACTTTGTACAAGTTATCTTTACGAAACAAATCTATAATTAGGTCACCGTGGGCGATTGGGCATAAATCTTTCTTGATGAATCCAATCTTGATCATACCTATGGGGATGTAAAGAATACTCATATGGTATCATAGGATAAAATTTCAGATGTTGGAGATCCACAATTACATAGATACAATAGGTTCAATATTGAGCTCCTATAAGGCAAGCAAAAGCATGCATCAAGGATCATTATAGTAAGGACCACACATGAATAGGCAAGGGTAAGTCTCCTACAAAAAGGTATGTATGATTAGTGTTTACATTTAAATTTTTAGAAACATCTTCGGCATATCTTTTTGCATGAAAACATAAGTATATTCAGGGTCCTAGTTATATCTCTACGTCCCTATATGTCACAGTTAGTTTCGATACCACATTTCGAATGTCCTATTTGTGATACTACACCAAGTCTGCTAAATCTATATGATGTTGTATGTTCATGTCACTTTTCATAGTTAATAGAATGGTCTCTATTGTTGTATTTAGAACTTCTTACATCACAAGGCTAGGGTCCGTTAACAATTTTTTATTTTATGTATCTTTAGGGCAGTTTTGGATATAATCTTACATAGAGTCCAGGCCTATATCAAGTGTGGGTGTCTTTGTCTACTACTGCAAAAATTAAACAACACAAGTGACAAACACACTTCAGGTACACATTTTAATTTTAATTTGTATTTATTCATTACTATGCACTTACATGCGTTTTGCAGGCAGAGGCAAGTTGAAGGGTATTTTGTTTAGTTTTGGGATTGATTTCATTGGGAAAATTTTGCATGCAGATAGCAGAATATTAAATTACAATGTCAAGTAAGAATTCAAAAGCAGAAGTATCAAATCGAAGGAAGCATTGTAGTGGGACATCCTTGAAGACATGACAACCATCCATATATCGTGAAGTATTGTTAAGGCCACGAGTCATCACTACAAAGTTGTAAAAGAGTCGTCATTATAAAGTTGTAAAAGAGTCATCATTGTAAACATTGTAAAGGAGTCATTTGTGAAAGAGTCAATTTTGCCTAGAGATGAAGAGGCAGTGTTGGGAGGTATAGGAGTCATTGTTGGGATGATGTCATGGTTGGGTTGCAGGTCATAGAGCGATTGGGTATTTGGTCAAGTACACAAAAATCATTGTACATCTTATTGTATCATGGATTGTTGTCCCCATTTTGGGAATCCACGCTCCTATCTTATTTCAATCATTATAGGGTGGCAAGGAGGTGCCAGGAAGGTGTATTAAGTCTCCTATAGGTTGGGGCCTATGAATAATTAAGGGTGGTAGGGTGGTGCTAGGTTGAGTTGGGGCTCACTAGGGTGTTGGGGGATCCATTTGATTGATTACTGAAGATGTAATGAAACCAACTCACAAAAAGATAGAAAATATGGATCAATGCCTTACAAATAAGCCTCTTCAAGCGCGAAACCTCCTTTACATTACACAAATGAACAATTCTTAGATGATTCAAATGATAAAGCCTCCCTTCTATAGATAGGAGTATAAGGGGTCACAATATAACCAAAGCTAACCTAACAACAATAATATAAAGGAACACAAATAACAATAGTGGGATTCTATGGGGCACAATAATAACAATATGGGGACAACAAGGGTACAACAATAACAATAAGGAATACAACGAAAATAGTAATGAAGGAATCACTAGTATCATAGGGACCTAACATGCCCCTCTCCTTCAAAAAAGTGTTGTCCTCAATGCTTGAATAGTTTTGGATGCTTATGTATAAAATTCTCATCCTCCCATGTGGAATCTTCAATGGGTAAGTTCTTCCACTTGATGAGATACTCTGAAATTGATCGATTTTGTAGCTGTTGAGTTCTTTTTTCTTTTACTACTTCAGGTTCCAATATGATTTTTCCTTCCTCATCGAGTTTTGTAAATATTGTATGAACTAGAAGCTTGTCACCTATAACCTTCTTTAAGCATGAAACATGGAAAACTGGGTGCACTCAAGAAGCTGGAGGAAGCTCCAATTTGTATGCCATAGTACCTACCTTTTACAACACCTTGTACGAACCATAATACCTTGGCGCTAACTTGCTATCCTTCTTAGATTGATTGAGGGACATTTGTTTATATGGTTGTAGTCATAGGAATACCCAATCACCTACATCAAAATTTCTTTTGATGTGATGTTGATCTGCCTGATGTTTCGTTATATTCTACGCCAAGGTGAGGTTAGCCTTTAAGAGTTGGAGAACTTGTTGTTGATGCTCGATGTGATCTTCCACTCCTTGAACCTTAAAATTTTCCTTTCAATATGATGTGATGGATTATGGATGATATCCATAAGGTGCCATAAATGGGGTCATTTTTGTTGCAGTATGGAAGGAAGTGTTATACAACCATTCAGCCAGAGGCAACCATTTGACCCATTGTGTTTTTTTATTAGATATTGTTGGGTCCCTATAATACTAGTGATTACCCCATTACTATTGTAGTTATACCCCTTATTAATATTGTTGTGCCCCTATTGCCCCCATAT
>APFE030705208.1:46211-64257 GCA_000404065.3 Pinus taeda | reverse complement strand
ACATCAGCACCACCCATTGGAATGGAAAGCAATGGGATATTCAATACATATTCTTCCATGGATAGCTTGATATTATGGCACTTTCCTGAGCAATTTATGGTTCCTCCACTTGCAACCATCACTTGACACTCGAGTGCTAGATATAGGAAGAAATCAATTCCTTGGCTATCTTACAGTGAATAAAATTATGGGTACTTCCCGAATAAATCAACTCTATTACCCTTTTATTCTATGCCCTCCTATCTTGATAGTTTGCAGAGTGGTAATTCTAGCCAATGCATTACAAGATATGGTTGGATTCATTTCTTCTTGTTCTAGTGTTTGTTCCTAGTGTATATCCTCTTCTTTTGATGTTTGTTGTTCCTTTTCTTCCTCCTCTTCACAATCTATGTAAATTAATTTCTTCTCGACACACTTATGACCTATAGTGTATTTGCTATCACAACTATAACAAAGCCCTTTTGATATTTTTTCTTCCAATTTTTGTGGTGTCATCATTGTAGGTTGTGGATGGCTAGGGGCAGCAACACTTCCATCTTTATGATTATGAGTGGTAGGCTTCTTTGTTGCCATAATTTTTCTTTCGATTTTTCTTGCCAACCGGAATGCCTTCTCCAATGAATTTGGTTCCAAAAGGTGAACCTCATGTTCAATGTTATCTTTCAAAGTCCATATGAACACCTCAATTGTATGCTCCTATAGAATATATTTTACCCTTCTATTCAATTTTTGGAAGTCCTCAATGTGCTCCATTATTAAACCTTTTTGTTTGAGATTTATCAATTGGCTAAAAAAACTAGTGATTTTTGTATCTCATAATGTGCTATCATTTCATCCATAAAATTAGTCCAAGTGACAATTTGTTTACGAGAGCAAAGCCATCAATATGATACAAATCGATTTGGTTCCAAATATAAAATTTCTCCATCTGTAGTATCCATGTTTTGGGATCCTTGACACCAAACTTCCTCATATCGTTCTTTGGAACATGGTGGTTCTTTGATCGAATGTTAGAGTCTATGAAATCATGATTAACATTTATTTTGTTCTCATCATGAGTTTCCGTTACGACCCTTTCGCCATTAGTAAGAATTTATTATAGAAACTTTGTCAAATCTGTCTCCAAATCTGAATTCAAGTCTTCCATGTATTTCTTCAAATCATCCATCTTAGCTTCCATGCCATCCATCTTAGCTTCCATTCCATCCATCTTAGCTTCCATGTCATTCTTCTTATCTTCTACGCATTTCTTTAAACCATCCAGCTTAGCTTCTGTTACTTTTTGTGCAAGTGAAATTTGTTGCACTTCATCTTGTAATTTTGATACATCATGTTGCATTTATTCCTCTTCTTCATGAGTCATGCTAGAGATTTTAGGTTGCTTACTATGTGTTTATGTTTTCTTTCTTCGAGGCATCAATTACTGATAATAATTCTTCACTCTTCCCTTTGAATTCCTTCAAACTAATTTTTCAAACCAAGCTTATGCACAAATTAAAAAAAAACCTACACATCTTTTTTCACTTTGTAGGAGCTCGATATTGAATCTAATGTATCTCTATAATTTTGGATCTCCAAGGTCTGAAATTTCTTCCTGTGATATCCCTCTGAGTAATATTTCTAACCCCACAAGTCTGAACAAGCTTGGATTCTCCAATGAAGAGTTATGCCAAATATCCCATGATGGACTAAGTATAGACTGGTTCAGTAAAACAAACGTATACGACGTGTTGCGGGTCACTGTTTCTACCCTATGTTCTAAAAATTCTGCCCACAAAAACTAAAGTTCATCCTATTTTTGTAACTTCTTGCGAAAATTCAATCTGATTCTCAGAGCGAAAGTTATGTCAATTTTCCCAAGGTCACTTATTTGGAATGTAATTCAGGGGTCTGCAAAAACTCTAACTTCCTCATATTATATCTCTGAAAATATAGTGAGAGAAGATCTGAAATTTGGGCCTGAGGTTCAAATTGATTCCATCTCAAGTGGGTTTTATTTTTAAATTTTGAAAGTTTGTAGTGAAAATGTTATAGTGGAAATTCCACAATGACCTGTTTGGAGCAGCAAAACCCTAGAATCCAAAGCTCTGATACCAAATGTTATGAAACTAGCTCACAAAAAAATAGAAAAGATAAATCAACGCCTTAGAAATAAGCCTCTTAGAGGGGGAACCTCCTTTACATTACACAAATGAAAAATTATTATATGATTCAAATGACAAAACTTCCTTTCTATATATAGGAGTCTAAGGGGTCACAATATAACCAAAGTTGACGTAACAATAATAATATAAAGGCACAAAAATAACAATAGTGGGATTCTATGGGGCACAATAATAACAATATGGGGAGAATAGGGGCGCAACAATAATAATAAGGGATTCAATGATAATAGTAATCGGGAAATCACTAGAATTATAGGGACCCAACAGAAGGATCCAGGGCACTGGGGTTCCCTTCTAGTGGGAGCTGGAGAAGAATGCTTTTCCAGAATTCTACGAAGTCGTTTCTTTAATTTCAATTGGGGATAAATATTAAAGAATTTATTAGAAAAGTGTTGAGTGCTTTGGACCTAGAAGGGTTTTTCCACCTAAAATTCTTATGCCTACTCTGTTCTTTTATTAGTTTTATTACTACATAAACATTAATAATAATTGAATATTAATAAATGCTTTGAAAAGATTTAAAAGTGCTAATTGCTAAGGAATATTGATTCACCCTCCCTCTTAGTATTTCCAACAGATGCTTCTTCCTTCCTATAACATAGTTTTGATGCATTCTTCCTCAAAGCTGAAATCTGATGTCATGGTGTCCATTGGAAATTAGGACTATGGTAATGCAAATCCACCAAATGGTTAGGATATTGGTTAGCCTTCCAATTCAGCACCAACTTCATTTGATCCTGTTCCACCTTTAGTCCCTATGGAATTGACTATCAAGACTCCAAAGGGTGTTATCCATAAGTCTGCTTTCAACCCCTATTGAAGAGCCACTCAAAATTACAATGTAATTGAAGACTTGGCTTTGTCTCCATTAACTATGTCAACTATTGAGATGTTGCAAAAATGTACCACCCAAAAGAAGACCTTGCTATTAGTTATCAGATGTGTGGATCCATTAGATTCGAACCTAGTGGTTTTCTCTCATGAAAACTTTACCCCTTGAATTTTGGCTCAGTTAGCTTTTATGATTCACGTCATTTTCTATAGTAAGAACATTCATCATTCTATTATGGATGAGAAAGCCTCAATGTGCATAATGTCTTTGTCTTGCTAGAAGGCGATTGGTTCATACCAACTAAGTCAATCAACCACCACATTAAAAGTATTTAATGGAAGGATATACAAACCTTGTGGGACTTTGAATTTCCTCCAAGTAGAACTATGGGGAAAAGTCATCTCCATTGGAGTAGAAGTTATCGAAGGACCTTTTGATTCCAATGCTACTGGAAGTGTCCCTTTTGTAGTGGAAGCCCTACATTCCTATCATCATGTTGGAGTTGGTTTGTTGAGGGATTCAGCACTTGTGGGAAATTTTTTCCTCCCTCCCCCTCTCCTTCCCATCTCCTCCCCTTCGGTTGCTTATATCAACATGAGATCATCCTCTACGAACATGGCCGATCCATGGATTGTGTTAGATTCCTATAGCAATAGGAGTCATAATTTTGAATGACTAAGGTTAAGCCTTGTAATATTGTTCATACCTTTGTTTTCTACAAATGTTTTCCATATTAATTAATTAAAAAATATAAAGAGGATATGTCCTAAAAGAATAATGAAAGGACGAAAAGAATGAAAATAGGTCAAAAAAATGAAATATATGAACCCCAAAAGACAAAAAACACCATGAACGTGTGCAAGTCAAAATTCCGCTACTATTTACTTTTTATGCATAATAAATGATTGTGTGCAACTTATTACTTATGCCACAATCCATGATAGTCAAAATTTTTAAACTTGGCTATTTCAGACTTTGAATTTTATGTTTATAGGTAGTGAATAAATCTGACCAAACGGTGTAATATTGGCAGATCATTAGATAGGTAGAGCGAATAAAAGTAGCTCATCAATTTAATTTGAACCCTTGGAGGATATAAGGTTAGAATTAGATAGTTTATTTTGTAGAGAAAAGAAAAAGATTGATAAGGGTTTTCTAGCCTAAATGCACCCAAATAAAGCAACGAAAAAATGGTAGGATGAGTAAGTCGGTAAGTAGTAGAAAGGTTGCAGAAATATCATGTCATTTGATACAAAAAGCACTTATGTCATTGTTCCGAATGCATCACTTAAGTATGCATAAGTGGTGAAAAAAACAAAAGCAATGGTTCACAATTTGGTTTACTTAACATCCCCTCATTCATTTTAACCACTATAACACTCACTAATTTCCCTTTCATAACAAATATATTAATACCCATAGTTTTTAAGTCAAAAAGGCTCAGAGCATTTCTCTGAATTCTGGTGGGACCAAACCCTCCGCTTGATGATTTAAGAAGGAAAGGTGTTAAATTTCATCATAATTCATTCATCCCCCTCACAAAACCCCTTTTCCTAAGGTTAAGTTGTCTTACCTAGGAAAACCCCTTTATAAACTTGTTTTATACAAAAACCCAACAAGTACACTTATCCTAAAGTATTAAGGGTATGGAACGCACATAACATTTCATATACCTAACCACAATACCCCTTCCGCTCATTTCACTTCATATTAAATTTTTAATTAAATATATAAAAATCCTGAAAAACCCATTGTCCCGTATATATTTAACTCCCTCATATAAATTAACCCCACCCCTTAGTTTATCTATAAACTATGTTACTACCCCTTATCTTGTAAAAACATTAAAAACCCCGTCCTCAGTCCCTAATCCCTCATTAGAGTCTGGCCCGATCCCCTAAACCTGGAATAGTTATTAAAATAATCCTGAGACCACCGCAATTAAATCCTCAGGCCCCGCCCCATTAAATCCCATCATTCACCCCCGCGCAACTCCAATCTCTTGATCACAATTGGTTGTCCCTCCTCCACATCCAACACCCCACAATCATATCGAGCCAGCCCGACGTTCGCCCTTTACCCGCCCGATAAGGAAATTTCCCCCCTCACCCCTGACACTACGTGGCAAACGTGAAATGGAATCGGGCGACCCTGACCAAATACCACCTGTACCACAAAATCAATGTGATGGACCTCCTAAACCACTTCCTCCTTTCAATTGAAAACCGTCACTATTCATCAATTGTGAACCCGCCAAAATTAACTATTTTTCTTATAAAATCCTAATTACCCCTGTTTTAATTCTTTTCATGCATTTGCCTTTGAGAACTCAGAAAGTCATTGTGACCCCTACAAACAACCAAATTGCTCACAAACCTCTGCCATTGCTCCACAGACACTGCATAGAACCTAGCTCGTTCATCAGTCTGTACCAGTACCCTATGAACCTCTGCAGCCCCCTTCCACCACCATTTACAGTCATTTCCTCCCAATTCCAGGTATTTAACCATGGAATTCCAACTCCATTATCAAATTCAGAGTTAATTCACCCTCGTGAAACTATTAGTTAAATAAAAAAAATCAAATTTACTTCAATTTTAACACTGTGAGCCATAAACAACTGCAAAACCTCCATTTCCCTAAAACTCTTACTCGCCCCCCACACTCAAATCCACAAGAATTGAGTATGGCTGCCCTAGTTTCTATGGATGTAAGGCCCATCACTATACCTCATTTAGACCTAAACCATCATCCTTTAGCTGATAAAGATTTTCAAATAAAAGATACCCCTATCCAAGAGTCCCCACTCAAAGTACATTGCCAAAGTAGGGACAAGTTCTTGAACCATGCTGACGAAATTGGTCTTTGGGAGTCAAATTTGCCCAAGTACTAGTTCCCCCAAGTCCACATTTTTCCTGAGATTGTTCATATGTGCTATGCTTGCTATGTCCACAGTCACAAAACTATCATGTCTCATGACAAGAAGGTCCTGTTTACCATGACTGTTGAGTCTATTAATAAAATGTTACAGCTCCAACCAGGACCAAGCCTAACCCCACTCTGAATTGGAGACTTGTTGGACCTATATCGCAAACATAGCTCTACAAAATTGTCCCAACTATTCCAAAACTTCATCAGAGAAGAGAGAAACATCCCTAAGGACTCCCGCCCATATGTAGGTGATATTTTTTCCCCATGGGTCCAGAGTATTGTAGCCATGATATCCTGCATTTTAGTGTACACCACTAGTGAATGCATTGATGAGTTAATCCCTGCCTTCATTTCCATCTACACTCCAGGGAAGCCTCTTGCTGTCATTTATGACTATGCCCAATTTATAGTTGATAATATGCATGAGAAATTCCTTAGAATGAACAATGAAATGGTTTTCAAGTACTCCTAAGTTTTATACCATATGTTCTTATATTACCAACCTGATATGTTCCCATTCACCCTTTAGGAGCTGGACACCAAAGGTCAGCCCAGGTCAATCATCTTTTGGACCCCATTGATCCACCAATGTCAGTCTCCATACTCTTATTATGATTTTTTTGATTTATTTGTACACCCAATCATGATAATTTTGACTGGAAGCCATCCTCCTAGAATCAATCCAGAAATAAAGAGGCTCCTTCAATTATCTAAACAGACCAAAGTGGGTGACTGGAACCTTTACCAGAACCATACAGAAATCAGGATATATGGTTGCATGGTTGCACCATACAATCTACCAAGATACCTCCCGATGAGGTTGTTTGCCTTAGAATACTATAGACAAATAATCAATGCAAATGAAGTAAACTTCATCAATTCCAAGAATAAGGCCAGTTTCAAAATAAAATACCAACTAGGCCCCTTCATATGCAAGTCTAGGGAGGCAGGCAAAGAAGCAGACCTAATTCTGTAGAGATGAAGTTCTAAAGGAGTTTTTTCTAGAGATATGATCCTTTGGAATTCACCACAAAGAAGAGACAAAAGGTCAAGCAAGAACCTTTCATTCACCATCCCATACCTGAAATAGAAGCATATGCAAATCAGACAAAATGGGTGGAGGGTACCCTAGTAGGGGAAGACAACACCAGAGTAGATGTAGAGAATTCTCTAATTGATTTAGCAAAGAACCTTGATGACAACTCTTTTCTGTAGGTACCAGAAGAACCAAAAGGAACCATGAGTACCCCTCCAGTCATGCAAACTCCTTAGAATGAGGAGAAGATCCCAAAAAGAAACATAGAAGGGGATTCCACTTCAGGAATGGCCACCTCTAATTTGTAGCAGGAATCAAACAAGAGGCAAAGGCTAAATCTAGCCTTTGAGCAGGAATATACTGAAGACTTTGTTGATGTCACAAATATAGGAGCAGAAAGAAGTAGGCCTACCACTCTATCTTGAGGCATGCAAGAGCCTTTCACATCACAAACTCAGATGTTGGAAAGGCAGCTCAGTGCTGAAGTATCTTCCTTTAGAATTCCTGGCTGCATAGACCAACATATCAATGAAAGATATAAAGAAATCAAAGCTAGAAATTTGAGGCTTAAGGCCCAAACATATGCATAATACCTAAAGCTAACTCCCACCAATCAAACAAGGCTAATGTTAGCCTTTGACATTAAAGAGGGAAAGTTATAGATGACTTTTGTTAAGCCTAAAGACCAGCAGCCAAAGACAACATTAGATTTCAAAAGGGTATATTTTGAAGTGTTGACAAGGGATATTCATCCCATAGACGAGATTGAACTACACAAACTGGCTAGAGAGATGATATACTCCACCCTGATAGGTAAAGCCATAGCTGCTCATTATCTATAGAACTCTCTGAACAACATCTCAACACAATTCTAGTTAGAGAAAGCCTCCTCATAGGCCAAGGATAGAAGGATCAAGTCCTTAGAGGACTTAGTGATTGAATTGGGACACGATTCCAAGGATATAAAAGCCACAAAACAACTTATTAAAAAGAAGAATGATGACATAGATGCATTGAAGAAATAGCTAAAAATACCTCAGCTACAGCATCCAAAAACATTGGAAGTCCTAGAAGCCCAATAGGGCATGCAGAGCTAATGGACTTAGTCTTAAAATTGAACGATCAACTAAAATTTACTGAAAAGGAATTGGATTCTTTGATCCAATTAAAACAAGCAGATGTGGCCACTTCTTCAACAAATGTTATCCCCACAGTCTCCACAACAGTTCCATCCACACTAGTAGCATCTTTGGCACCTACAGCTCCACTTGCAATAGCCTTGCCAACAACAACAGAGTCTACATCAATAGCAGGTGCATCAGAAGAGAAAGCAGCAGAACTAGTTAAAGCCATGGAAGAGATGTCTATCCAGGCTACTGAAATGAACAAGTTAAGAGAAAAAGTTGCAAGTTTTGAAATAGACTGCAAACTTGCCCAACTGAAGTAGAAAGAAAAAGTACAAAAGGCCTAGAGAATGAGTGAAAGGATCAATGTCTTAGAGAAAGACTTAACACTAGAGAAACCACTTAAGAAAACCAAGGAAATGTTGTGGGCCAATATCATTGACTTCATCAAGGATATTTGGCCCTCAATTCAAGTTATTTTTGAACAAACAGAGATAGTGAAGATAGCTAGAGAAATTATCTGGAAAGTGAAGGAGGAGTTCGGAGATCAGCCAGAGGATGCCAATAGACTCATCCACTTCCTCAACAACAAGAATAGATATGAGCTCCGTGAGCTAAATATAGAAGATAGGACTGCAACCATTTTAAAAATAAGGAAGGTCCTCTCCAAAAGGACCCTTATGATTAACTTAGAAGAAAAATGTCGCAATATGCAGGTAGCCATTGATAAGTTCATGGCAAAATTCCAGATTTTAAGAGAGAAAGGTATGCCCAATCCTATGGTTACTAATAACAAACCCATGGCATAGTTAGACTATGATATCGAGCTCAGACAGTTAGCAAAGGAGCAAGCTAGCTCTTCATCCATAAAAGCATTGCCAACAGGCAAAGTGTTATATGACACATTTGAAAACTTTTTTTTCCTGGAACCTGAGGTAAAACATTTGTTCCTCACCAAACCCAATTTTTCCAAGTATATTGAAGTTGATGAAATCTATAGGAAAATGGTGAATTTGAAATTACTAGATGTTGAATGGTGGGAGACAATGAAAGATTACTTGGATAAATTTACTAAACAGTAAAAATAGAATAGCCAGGTAAAACAGGTAAAAACAACATAACAAGGTCAAAGAGTATTAGGGTTAAAGAGTATCAGTTGAAAGATGAAATTAAACAAGACTCCAATGTGAAACTGCACTACTACAAGCCAGCAGAAAGGGCTACAAATCCAACATTAAAGGCCAACACAAATTTAAAAAGGGACAACATGAAATAGTTCATTAGCTATCTCTATCTTCTTGTAAGAAGATATTTGTATTTCCTATATTAAATCTGAAGTTGTTTTGAGATATTTTTAATAATTTTTGTATAAATACTTCACAATTAAAGTATGTATGGTGGATTCCAAACATTTCTATAGAATTCTTGTTCCTAAGTCTGAAATCCTATTGTATCAATGATTGGATCAGTTAGCTGGATCAATGAATAAAGGTCAGATATTTCACTGGATTCTTCTGTAAAGCAAAGTTCAAATAAGTATTATCTCTTGTTCAATGTTATTTTTCTTTAAGTTTTTCCACAATCTTACTTGTATCTCTAAAAATTTTAATGCTATAACATGGAATGATATCTCAGAAATTTCTTAAGTGCACTCTGTCTTGACTATTATGCATTTTTAATGTTTTCTTCACTATTATAAGTTAAGGAATTCTTGATTTCTCCTTATTTTAGTAAGTTCCCTGTGATTTATAGCAAAGGATTCTTAATTGCCCTTTGTTCATGATTATCCCATGTTCTTCATTTTAACCGCAATCTGAAGATTCTTAAGTGCTCTCTCACCCTGGTTAGGATCATTTCACCCATTCAACCTATAGATTTGCACCTTACTTTGCTAGCCTGCCCTGTGAACATTCCCTTTAATAAATTGATCCAATTCTACTATCCATTTGTTGACTCCATAGCCCAATGGCTCAAATACCTTGATCTCTCTATTATTTCTGAGAATTCCACCACACAACCTTCAATTCAAAACCAAAACCCCAACAAACATTAAGAACTAGTCTAAAATCCAAGAAAAACAATGCTAAATTATAAAGAGAGAACCCTCTCTAAGTCATAGGTTGGCTAGAGCCTATACTTAAAATATTGGTTTGTGGTTACCTCAGTCTATTCCTTCTTTTGATAACTTCTAAGGAAAATTCTGAGTGATAACATAGTGGCAACCGTACTGGGGAGAACCCTCAATCCTAATAAATCTTTAAGAAATTTTTAATTCTGTATTTTGAGCCTCTTCAAGTAATTTATTAGAAGTTATTCCTCACAAAAACAATTAAAAAAATTATGAAATTCTTGCTTCAAGGAGAACTCATTATACTAGGGCTAACTTAGATCCAAACTGTCCCTCGATATTTGATAATCCTAACCTGATTTCAAGAAAATCCAAAATAGAAGAATGGTTAGCTAGTCACACACCCTTAGTTAAAGCTAATTCATGCCCTGATGAATGGTTGTTTTTAGAAGAACTTCCCTTTGATAAGAAATTCGATTTTTCCTATTTAAATCAAAGTTTAAAAGTGAAATTTGTGATACTATCCTAGATCCTAATTTTATTGCAGACCTTGAAGTCCAAAAATCTAACAAATCAATTGATGAGTACATTCTGAATTCACCACAATCATCCCTTAGTACTGCCAAGATCCCCGAGCTTTCTAAATAATTGTCCACTACTCTTAGTTCACCATTATTCCCTTCAATTTCTGAAGTCCATTCGCCACCTCCATTCATACCCTCACTCCCTTACCAACCTAGTACAAGTCATTTACCTCTCACCAGTCCTAGTTCATCCTCCACTACTGTATCATCTTCTAGTACCTCAACCCCACATTTTAGCCCTTCCCAACTTATAGCCATGGAAAATAGAAATGATCCCCTTGTCTTACCCGCTCCACTTGGTGCCATGCCAGCAGACTGCCAGAGTAAAATCATCCAATTTGATGGCATAGGACACTACACTGCACAACGCCATGTTAATAAAATGACAAACTACTTTGAACTTCATGAAATTGATATTGTGGATGTCCAAATGAGACTATTTGCTTAGACTTTAGCTGGTGATGTTAGGAAATGGTTTAGATCACTGCGTGATAATAGTATTGATAGTTTAGAAGTATTCCAACAACAATTTTTGAATATATGGGAAAAGAAAAAGAATCTTGTACAGATCCTTTCAGAATATGAAAATATTAGGAGGGGACCCAATGATATTGTTCAAGGTTGCTGCGCTAGATTTAACAATATATACAACGCAATTCCACTTAATCTTAGACCCCCTCCTGACTTAGCATTAATAAAGTTCCCTGATGGCTTTGATAGAGACATGGCATTCCAGCTCAGGGAAATAAACCCCCCAACCCTAGAAGATATGCAAAGTGTAGTTGTAAGTGTATAGGCTAATTTATTAGCTAAAAGATCTAGAGTTAGGGATGAAACAAGAGGAAGAACTAAAGATGAGCCTTCACCCTTTGACATTAAAATAGATAGCTTAGTGAAAGACATGGAAAATTTAATGGATAGAATAGAGAGTATAGAGAGGAAACCCCAGTGGGTAATTAACAGGCACCCCCAATTAGAAACCCAAACTTTAGGAAAAACCAAAACCAAGACACTGGAAGAAATATACCTGATTCGAATATTAGGCCTCCTTTCCAAGAAAATTATGCAAAAAAATCCCATCCTAGAGACCCAGAGCAAGACACAAAGATTAACCTAATGGGATTAGATGATGAAGGTATTATTCTTTTGACATAATTAGGAATTTCATATGCTGCAGGAATTGCAAATCTAGTCTAGACAGTCATTTGATTATAAATAAGGTTATGATTATGCCATTTTTGAAGTGCATAAATAGTATAACCTAAGGAGTAAAAACAATTTTGATATCCCTGACCAAACTAAGAAAACAGTGCCAAATCAACCCAAGAAAATCAAAGACGCCCTAGTTTCTAAAATCCTCCAGATTCTCCCAGACAAAACCATTATCCTTCTGGCCACACCATTGTAGATATAACCCCTAATCAACCCTCTAATGATCAGCCCTCTACTTCAATTCCCCCTTAAAAACCAATGGACACACCTCAAAACACTAGATTGGAAAATTCAGAAAAAGAGGTCCCCAATAAAGGAAAAGAAGACCATCCCACTCAGAATCTTGCTATCAAAAGTCTAAGCCCTCAAATAGAGAAAGCCCCTTTGCCTTTTAATCTAGGATCAGAGGTATCTAAGTTAAAGATTTCAGTCCCTTTAACAGAACTAATCAAGAATGAAACTTATAAGACACAGATAAAGAAGACTCTAAACATTACTGAAAATGAAGTTTTTGTTAAACTGTTTGATGACCAACCAGTACTCATATTTGGTCTATATGTTAATGGAAAACCAATAGAAGGAGGAATACCACCTTTCTACATTAGCCTTAGCATCCATGACAAAATTCTTCATAATGCAATGTTGGATTCGAGGGCCTCCTACAACTTAATGCCCAAATCAGTAATGAAGAAATTAAATGTGCAAATTACAAGGCCTTACAAGGACATATTTTCATTTGACTCAAGTCAAGTAATGTGTCTGGGGTTGATTAAAGACCTGTGCGTTACCTTAGTTCAATATCTTTCCAAGAGCATCCTAATGGATATTGTGGTTGTTGACATCCCACCGAAGTATGGAACGTTGTTATCCAGATCATGGGGAGCCAAACTTTAGGGATCTTTACAACTTGCTATGTCATATGCAACAATTTCTATTTTTGGGCAAATCAAGAAGCTATACCGAGAAACTTTAATGAAGTACATGGTAAGTAGTCAGGATCAGTCTCAAAACTTTCCTGTCTACTCCGTACATTTAGACATTAATTCTTTTATCCTGTATAATGCTGATGACACACAAGAAACTCTTTTAGATAGTTTTGATACAAAACCAAAAGAAATTCTAGTTTGAAAACAAGAGGAAACTGTCCAAAATTTAGAAATTTCCACTAAACAAGTTAGTGAAAATGAGGAAAAGGTTTGTTGCACCAGATGATGAAAATTATGAACATGAAATATTATGGCATCTTGAGATTGATGGATCAATCAATAAGTTTGGAGTAGGAGTAGGAGTTTGGATATAAAATCTAGAGAATGACCACTCAGAAGGCCATGAATACAGACTAAATTTTAAATGTACTAATAATATGGCCGAGTATGAAGCACTAATTTTAGGTCTTAAATTAGTTAGAAATCTAGGAGCTAAAAGAGTTTCTATTATGGGAGAATCTGAACTGGTTATAAAACAAATTGATGTTGTATATATGACAAAAGACCCTAGATTAAGTTGTTATAGAGGAACCATTGTAGAAATACTAAACACTTTCTTAGAAACCAAGCTCGCTATAATTCTTATAAAAAATAATATGCAGGCTCATAGTTTACCAATGTTTGTCAGCACTGCAAGTTAACCTTTCAACCTAACCATTAGTACACTACTGAAGTTAGGCACAGACTTGCAATCCCAAATAATTTGAAGAATTGGCAAGTATTTTCTAATGATAGACAAATAAACAAATTTTTAATCTTGGAAGAAGAATTTGTAAATAGTAATATATATACTGACACATCAATAGATCCTAAAATTCAGAACAAAATATAAATAAATGAGATAGAAGGTGAAGAAATAGACAGATTTCATCCCACTAAATTTACCAAATCAGATGTAGAAAACCTATAGCAAGTTGAGATTGATGAAATAATTAACGAGGACACTGAAGTAATCAACCTTAAACATAATTTCTTACCTAAGGGATTAACCCCTTTGGAAGACTTGTTTGATTCAAATGATGTTCCTAGAAAGCCTAAAATGGAACCTTTGAAATCTGATATAGAGTGTAATATAGGCACTAATGAAAATCCAAAATTGATCAAACTTTCGAAATCACTACCTCCAAATGAAAAGGTGAAATACATTGAGTTATTAAAAGAACTTCAGGATGTCTTTGCTTGGAGTTATGAGGACCTCAAGCCTTGTGACACCAACATCATACAACACACAATCCCTAGAAAAGGAAATCAAAAACCTTTTAGAAAAAACTTACAATGATTAATCATGTCCTATTACCTTCATTTGAAAAGGAAATCCAAAGAATGTATGATGCTAAGATAATTGCACCAATCAAATTCTCTAGTTGAGTTTCAAACTTGGTGCCAACTAGGAAGAAAATTGGTGAGATTAGACTCTATGTGGACCTTAGGAACTTCAACAAAGTATCGCTTAAAGACAATTACCCTTTCCCGAAAATGGATCATATTTTGCAAAGCGTAGTTGGATCAACCAAAATGTCATTATTGGATGGGTTTTCAGGTTACAATAAGATCTTAGTTCATCTTGATGACCAATCCAAGACTTCCTTCACTACCCCTTGGGGCACATTCATGTATGTGAAAATGCGTTTTGGACTAATGAATGCAGGAGCCAGTTTCCAAAGGGCTATCGATATAGCCTTTGCCAAGGAAATTCATGACTTCCTTGTGATATACCTAGATGACATTACTGTATTATCAAAATCTAACAACCAGCATTTGGATCATCTAAGGCAGGTTTTTATTAAATGCAGGAAATATGGAATTTCTTTAAACCCTAAGAAGTCTTTGTTTGGATTAGAAGAAGGAAAGTTACTAGGTCATATAATTTCAAAAGATGGTATCCAAATAGACCTTGCAAGAATACAAGCCATCTTATAGATACAACATCCATGGAACATTAGGAATTACAATCTTTCTTAGGGAAAATTAACTTTCTTAGAAGATTTATTTCTAATCTTGCAGAATTAAGTAGATCAATGAACAATATGTTGAAAAATGATTCCACCATTAAATGGACTATTGAGGCTAAGAAATCCTTTGAAGACATTAAACTAGCCTTAACTAGAACACCAGTTTTGATCAGTCCAAAATTTGAAAGAGATTCCATCTTGTTTTCCTTTACTTCTGAGCACACAATTACTAAAGTTTTACTGCAGGAAAATGCCTAGGGCTATGAACAATCGACTGCTTTTTTTAGCAAATCCCTAAGAGATGGCCCCTTAAAATATAACATAATGGAAAAACAAGACTTTTCTTTGGTCAAAGCTATCATGGATTTTAGGGAATACATTTTATATTCCTATATAGCAGCCTATGTTCCTAATTAAGTAGTTAAAGACATCCTAACTCAAGGCGGTCCAGATGGAAAGAGGGGAAAATGGATTGCTACTATTATAGAATATGACAAAGAAATCAAACCAACTAAGTTAATCAAGGGCCAAGGTCTAGCCAAGCTCATGGCTGAATCAAATTGTTAGGCCCTGGATATAAACTTTATTGCACAAATAGATAATGAAGAGGAGATGGCGACTCTAGTAATCAGCCAGGCCTTTGTTGAATCACCATGGTATGCCGATATCTTTTATGTTTTACTGAATTTACAAGCTCCTCCTGAATTATCTAAGACCCAAAGCATATTTTTAAATATGAAATCCTTAAAAGTTTGTATATTAGACAATGCTTTGTCTTGGAGAAATCATGAAGGTATTCTTCTCAACTGTTTATTAAAAGAGGAATCTAACAAAGTATTACAAGAGTTTCATGCAAGTGACTGTGGAGGACACCTTTAGTGGAAAATCACTACTGTTAACATTCTTAGCGCTGGCTTCTACTAGCCTACCTTGTTTTCTGATGTAAAGAAATATGTGACCTCTTTTCACAAATGTGAAATTTTTGAGGGAAAGAAAAAGCTTCTACATTTACACCTCAAGCCAATCTTTGCTGAAACACCTTTTCAACAATGGGGTTTTGACTTCATTGGTGAAATTCACCCACCTTCCTCTACCCAACAAAAATGTTTCCTCACTACCACAGACTATTTCACAAAATGCATAGAGGTCATACCCTGAAGGCAAGCCTCCGACACTATTATCATCAGCTTCCTTGAAACGAACATTCTATCAAGATTTGGATGTCCAACTATGCTCATTACTGATAATGCAACAACCTTTAAATCCAAAAGAATGATATATTTCTCCATAAAGTATCATATAACCCTGAGAAATTCCACAATTATCCTCAAGGAAATGGACTGGCAGAATCCTCAAACAAAATTCTGGTGAATATCATCAAAAAGTTGTTAGAGGATAATAAGAAAACATGGAATAAAAATTTATTCAATGCCTTATGGGCAGACAGACTAACCACTAAGAAATCAATTGGTACCTCTCCCTACCAACTAGTGGATGGGATGGAAGTTGTTTTTCCACCCCCCTTGGGAACACCAGTGATGAAGCTGCTTCAAGAGTTGTAGGTTGAACCAAATAGTATCCAAAGAAGAATCAACCAAACAATACATATTCACAAACTAGGGAGGAAGTATATATCAGGTCTCAAGTTGTCTAGCAAAGGGTTAAAAATATTTTTGATAAGAGAACGCAGGTTGAAGATTTCTGCCTTGGTGACAAAGTCCTAAAACAGGATTCAAGGAGGAAAGATAAAGGTAAACATGGGAAATTTGATTTCCTATGGAAAGGCCCATATGTCATTTATGCTTTCAAAGGTAATAATTCTTTCTTCCTAAGAGAAATGGATGGTTCAGAAGAAGAAGGTGGACCAGTGAATGGTCGAATGCTCAAACACTATTTTGAACCTAACTACTGATTTTTACTTCTCATTGTACATATTTCATTCTTCTTCAAAAAGTTTAGTATGGATTGGATGGTGATTGTTAAAGTTGAAGCCCGAAGAAAAGGATCTAAGCTTTAATAATTTACTATCATAAGTATCAATAATGTAGAGGCATAGAGGATATTTTTGCAACGTAACATCAATAGAAATTCAAAGGCTATTGATCTACAAAGTTATTGACATTTCACTAGGAGGTGCGATCCCCAAGTGGAGCCACTATTAGCTTCCAATACCAATAGGAGTCATAACTTTGAATGACTAAGGTTAAGCCTTGTAATATTGTACATACCTTTGCTTTCTGCAAATGTTTTCCATATTAATTAATTCAAAAATGTAAAGAGGGTATGTCCTAAAAGAATAATCAAAGGACAAAAAGAATGAAAATAGGTAAAAAAAAATGAAATATATGAACCTGAAAAGACAAAAAGAGACCATGAAAGTGTGCAAGTCAAAATGTCATTGCTATTTACTTTCTATGCATGGTAAATGTTTGTGTGTAGTTTGTTACTTATGCCACAATCCATGATAGTCAAAATGTTTAAACTTGGTTGTTTCATACTTTAAATTTTATGTTTATAGGCAGTGAATAAATCTGACCAAACAGTGTAATATTGTCAGATCATTAGATAGGTAGAGTGAATAAAAGGAGCTCATCAGTTTAATCTGAGCCCTTGGAGGATATAAGGTTAGGATTAGATAGTTTATTTTGTAAAGAAAATAAAAACATTGATAAGTGTTTGCTAGCCTAAATGCACCCAAATAAAGTGAATAAAAAATGGTAGGATGAGTAAGTGGGTAAGTAGTAGAAAGATTGCAAAATATCATGTAATTTGATTAAAAAAGCACTTATGTCCTTGTTCCAAATGCATCACTTAAATATGCATAAGTGGTAAATAAAACAAAAGTAATGGTTCACAATTTCAGTTACTTAACATCCCCTCATTCATTTTAACCACTATAACACTCACTAATTTCCCTTTCATAACAAAAATATTAATACCCATAGTTTTAAGTAAAAAAGGCTCAGAGAATTTCTCTGACTTCTGGTGGGACCGGACCCTCTGCTTGATGACTTAAGAAGGAAAGGTGTTAAATTTCATCATAATTCATTCGTCCCCCTCACAAAACCCCTTTTCCTAAGGTTAAGTTCTCTTCCCTAGGAAAACCCCTTTATAAACATGTTTTATACAAAAACCCACCAAGTACACTTATCCTAA